>CAJUYI010000884.1:45912-85145 GCA_910591695.1 Galerucella pusilla | reverse complement strand
ACAAACAAAAGGACATTGGGGGAAAACAAAGCATTCGAGATCTCCAGAATACACACACGGCATTTTCAGTTACCTGTGTATAGATGTGCGTTTATTGTTTGTTTGTACCATAATTTATCAAACTGCCGTGATGGGACTTATAATTTCTAAAGTTATAATAGGCAGACGAAGAAGAATTAGCTTTCAAGTAGTCAGTTAAATACAAAAACAGTGTTCATTTAAATATGATGATGCAAAAATGTTTTTATGTATTTTTTTAGTGTCATTAAGTTGTGCCTTAATAATCCATTCATGAATATTGTCGTATCTTTTAATTTTGTGTTGTGAAGAAAAGGCTCTCTGATACTATCCCACTTTGTACACCGGCTGCTCAACTTCATAATTTTCATTTCAATCAATCTTATAATCTACTAATTTATTTATTAATTCATTATTGTTTACTCTCCATCTCTTGGGCGGCTTCTTGGTATATTTAAGAAATAGACAAATATATTTCATGACGAATTTTCTTCACATTTTTATTATTGAATGAACTCGAACCTTTTCTTAATTTATTTTATATGTAACAAATACAAATATTATCTTCACTTATTGTCAGATAATTTTTAAAAATAAAACAAAGCCAGAAAAATTATTATTGAACATCAAAAATACTTCAAATTATTTGGAATTCCAATTCGAATTGGAAGCTTTCACGAATAATCATTCACTCATGAATAATCTCCACTTCTATTTCAAATTATATTAAATTAAATTATGAATTATGCCATTCAGAGTAATTATTTTTTTTCTTTTTAATTATTTCTAATTATCCATGAAGGAATTGTTTCCAAAATTTTATACCTAACATCAATTATTTTCCTATCTAAACCTGAATACTGTCCTGTAAATTCCCACTCGGAATCTTGTATAACTCAACATGTGCGCTGTGAATCAAAATTTCTCAAGATGTAGATTCTAACCCATATTTTGTCTCTGAATTGCGACAGTAATTATAAAACGATGCTCACTGTCATATATGGAGGATTATATGATACAAATTCATTACATGAAGGAATAGTTCTTTTCACGATCTAAGAAACTGACTTGACTTGACTTAGGCTTGAGATGTAATAATACCTTGGATTTACCGTGCAGAGCCGCTCTATACCTGATGAAAAAGAAATGAGGTACGAGTATTTATAACACGTTCCATAAAGTTGCAGGTGATAATTCCTCCTTCACCACCAAAATAAATACGACCCTGTCACGGCAAATACTTCTATGGCTTTATTGCATGTCATTATCCTATCTCAGGTCAGGTCAGTTTCTTGGGTCGTGAAAGAACTATAATTATAAATTATCATTATACTTAGCTGGTTATCGCACATTTTGTCAATAAATTTTATTGAACACCTGCAAATTTTAACGAACTTGTCCAAGTGTAGTTGAATGAACCTTTGAGGTTAGCTTAATGTCATTCAACTTCTTCTGATCTTCTTTTATATTCAATTCATGAAGCAAACTCGTGAACAGTATTGACAGAAAAATATAAAAACTGGGAATATCATTTTCCGAATATCGTGGCATATCATTGGGAATATTTGTGAAAATATTTGCAAAAATGACTGCGAGTGGACGTTTGAAGAACGTCCGTCTGAAGAACGTTTAGCATAACTCAAGTTGTCACTAAAAAGCTTATCCCATTACTGAAATATCTACTACTAATTGAATAAATTTTGTAAAAACGTTGTGTTTCAAGACATGCTTAACATTGAGACCACGTTGTCTGATGGTTTAGAGAGCATCATTGTATCGTTGTAAAATATTTCATAAATCTTGAGTACAGCTCTGTAATATCCGATGAACACCTGTTAGTTGGAGATTATTGCATTGGAATACTCTATGTACTACTAAGGGTGCTTAGAGACATATCGGAGGAGATAAAAAGAGTCTGTAGTCGAGTGGATTCAGTACATGTCCTGCTTAAATGCATTCTGGTAGGACGTTTGTGTCCTAGTGTTCAAGTTCAGTCTATTGAGAGAGTGCTTTTCAATTATCAATACTTAAGTTAGTCTGAAGGGTTATCATCTTCTGACAGCGGCCTCAAATCAAAAATTGGCAATAACTCGAACCTTCCATAACTTCAACAAGCTCTTCAAAACCGGAAAGTTATTTTTATATATTGGGTTGATTTCTCTTGATCACATTAAATTGTTACTTTTTCGTAATCTGAACTTCCTGTATTTGTTCAACTATAATTTTCACTATAAAATACTAATAACTTTTCAGTTCCAGAACCCAGAACTCAAAGCTCCAATAATTTGAAAACTGAACTGTACCGCTTTTCATACACGTTCCAGACAGTTCTCTACTTTTCAATGCCTTTTCAAGATGATTCCAGATTCTCGACTTTTTGATGACATTCGTGGATGATTCCAGATGTTTTTCTTCTTCCATTTTTTTAAACCTCTTTCTACTTTTCCTTCTACGACACATCCTCAATGTTATACATTCAATATGGGCAGCATTTTTTCACAAATTTCCTGTGGTTCGATACTGGAAGATACATTTGAAGATAGCATCATTTCATTTTCCAATAATTATTACGCCTTGGCCATTATCTTTCTGGTTCGTATGCCTTTGAATAGATAACAAGGTTTTGGATTATTATTGTTGATACTTTATGATTACATCTCAAATTTAAATGTGTCCTCATTCACTGAGAAAACAGAATAAAAAGCAAACTTTCTGTGGGAAAAATTAATTCACTACACCTCTCAATACCTATGGATTTAAGTAGTATATTTTGTCAAAATCTAAGCGGCTATAAGAAATATAAAGCACCTTCATTTCGTACAAAAGTTTTATTATAATCCTGAATACATGTATTTACATTAACCCACCAGTTCTGAGCCACTGTTGCATTTATATTAGACCATAAAGCAAGGATTTATCCTCCTTTGTGTGGTCCCGGATATGTTGGTAACATTGGCCGTGCTCAGATAATTCCATTAAGGTAGAGAATCAACTTCATTAGGTCTGTCTTATCTATCTCATGCGGAATTATTTATGGTATGACAGACACAGTGATGTCGTTTCCCGAATATTGCTGCGCCAACATATTATCAAAAAGTTCTTAATCGATAAAATAGGAGATTAATTACAATTCACAAAGAAAAATAGCCTGCAACTGGTTTGCACAAACTTTGATATGATTTCCTAACGAAGGAAAATCAAAGCACATCCTGCATTCACTATAAGACGAATCGGAAAGGGAGTCGTATGATTCAGGCTTGCGCCACTTCAACTTATTTGATCCTCATGATATAATATATGTTAACAGCGTTTTAGACCTCAAAGGCCCATTAATCCTTCTTTTTTTCTTATATTTCTTTGTTTTATATAATTCGTTGTAGTCTCATTCCAGTTCTGTACCCATATCTGTTTCGGGTATTCTTGAATAGATCAATTTATTTTTTCCTAGGTCATTCCCTTTTTTATCTTATTTCCTTCTCCTTCAAAAAGAATCTTCTTCACACACCTTTCTTCATCTTGTCTTGGATTTATTCGTTTATTGTTTTTTTCCACTGTCACGCATCTTCAAATTCTCCGTGAGTTTTCCATAACCAATTCCGTTCCTTGGCAATATAAAGGAGATGTCTCCAAGTGACCTGTCTACCTTCCTGGAAAGGACCGGATGGACGATGATCTAAGAGGACCAGTCCTCGGCAGGCTATACAATGGGTAACATGTGGCTTAAGTGTTGTGAGCCTACACTCACCCTCCCTACCTTACAGATAAAGATACAACAGGGAAGAATGTCTAATTTTAAGCACTTAGAGATCATTTGTTGTGAAAAATATAAATTCCGACACTGTGTTAATAGTTATAAGTAATATATCGACAGGAATAAGCACTTCAGTCGTATAAAGTTTATATATCGAACTGTTTTAGTATGTCCCTTATACCTTGTATTTCTATTCAATAACAAGGGGCTGGAATGAACACTTACCTAAGTACTTTCGGTCAGTCAAGTGTTTATACTCGTCACCATAGTCTTTAAGATAATTGATATTGGGGACATAAATATAACATAATAACAGAGTTTTTCAATCATTTCAAGTCACTAGTTGAGATAGATTACTTCGAGAGTGTAGTAGTTTCTTGAGTTCAGTCATTTCTGCTGAAGAGTGGACTGGATTTACAAAGTGAATTTACGAGTCTAAGGAGTAGAAATATGATGGATATAGCTGGAACTTCACCGAAACGTCGCAATAAAAAATATAAAAGCATAATATTGTGGTTTGATTCCCAAAAAAATAAGAGAAAAAAGAATGAGTGATGCCACAAGGAACATACAGAAGATAGCTTGGGCTATCTACACTACACACATACTATACAAACTGATGGTATGTATTTATTTTCATTTTATCAGTATGCCGGCCTATGACTCCCACTCTAAGGGCCAGTTGTATGAAGCATAGTTAACCTAATGTCTATGGTTAACCCATGATCACAGCTATAAGAGTGTTGTACGAAACGTAGTCAAGAATTATTTTGGTTAACTCATGAGTTAACTATGCAATTCACTGAACCACCAAAAATGGTGGTTTAACTAAAGTTCATGGAATAAACGTCAAATTCTGATGTGACATATCTTATAATTGACTGTCATATATACTATAATTTTACAACTTTTTATTGTTTACAATGGAAAACGTGGATTATTTTGAAGAATTAACGGATGATGAGGATTTTTTAGAAATGATAAGAGAAGTAGAAGAAGGTTTACTTACTTATTTGTATGCGACTTTTATACCTTATTGGAGATTTTATACTGGGGTTTAGGTTTAAGGAGAAACGCTCGCATATTTCGAGCAAGAGAAAATAATTCTGAAAAGTGGACGGAAAATGAATTTTTTGATAGATTCAGAATATCAAAAGGCACTGCAAGTATCTACATCATCCAATTTAATTTTTTTATATGGACCACCGCCAGTGCCTTGAGCATAACATTTTTCGTCAGCATACTTTTTCTTTACTCTTTTTTTAATATTTCTATACTTATTTAAAAGCACGTCACTTGTTCGTTGTGTAGTTGCACTGATAGAATTAAATTCTTCAGCCAACTGAAGCCACAAATTCTTATGCCGAGAACTTTCTGCATCCGTTTTCTTACACTCTATAACGTTTTTATACTTAGAAACTAGAGAAATCAACGTCGATTCTTCAAATGCACTAAAATTTGGAGTACGCTTGTTTCCTTTATCTGTCATCTTTCTTTCCACTTCAAAGAGAACACACAAAAAAGTTTTTAACGCTGATATTGGTATTTAACGCCAAGCACGCTTTTGATCATTGACTGTCATCACACTCATTGATTAAAGATTTCACAGTATACAAAAACTATGACGATTTTCCAAGTTAGTACCAACAATATTGATAAAATGCTCGAATGTTACTAGAGATTCGGATAACCAACATGAAAATATTAATTTGACCGTGGTTCAACTGACCACAACACGAACACCTTTCGTACAACGATTGATTGATTTGACTATGGTCAACATGTGAACCTGGTTCAGTTGATCAATTGGTTAACTACGTTACATACAACTGGCCCTAAGAGATATACAGACTTCTTTCTTAGGGTACAGTGTCCAGTCACCAGGTTGGTAACTGTCTCAAACTTTCTCTTACCCAGTTTCAACAGCCTGGACGGGAGTTTCTTGTCTACCCCATTTAGTGAAACTTTAGTATGGAGGTCTCCTTGTCCTACGCTCTTTTTTGTATCTTTTATCGTGTTTTTGTTGTCACCCATTTCTAGACAGGTTTTTTTTCATTTATACGAGTATGTAAAGGCCATACTGTCTTGAAGTTTGTTCCAGATTTCCAAAAGCTGCTTTACTTTGTGATGTCCTCTGAATAGGCTATAATTCGGTGTTTTTCACAACATAAAATATCTTTTGTATCTGTTAGGCTCTTTCTTTTACTTTTCGGAACCGTATTGAATAAAACTCTCGAAAGTGGATCTACTCAATTTTCATAAAAGGCATGGAGCTTTATGGAATATCGTGTATTGTATTTGAACTGTATTATGGTATTTCAATGCTTGTCAGATGTCAGCTAGTAATATAGATCTGATAATAAATTGATAGAAAAATTATTTAAGAAACATATAATTACATATGTTCCTCTCTTACTGGGGATTATGAATAATTTATGGGCGTGAAACACAAATAGGTGAATCAATACGTCCAAACCTAATTGACTATTCATTCAAGGCTAGTTAAGGACCGTTCTAAGGTAGTCAAGAGAAAATGTACTCCTACCTCGTATTTAGGCTCCTAAGGAGCATATCAGAATATGATTATTAAAAGGGTCTAATGTCATTGCTTACTAATAAACAAGGTGGAAAGTGAATTTCGACTGAATTTGCACATCATGAACAGGAGGTTAACTATGAGACGAATCGAAAAATGGAGAGTTGTATCAATGAAGCCACTTTAGTTATCGTTCTATACTCAATTGAAGAGTTTTTGAAGTATTTCTCAACAATGTCAAGGATCAGGTAGAACTAAACTACTTACAATTATATCACTACTATTATACTATTACTATTACTGTATGGAAACACTGTATCTAGATAGGTACGAACAACTCGTGTGTAATGGAAGAAAGCACCATCTTATTGATTCCATATGTCATCAGAAGGTAACATTGGATTGTTAGGTCTAAGAAGTATGGCTACTATATACTGGCACCATATCATTTCTCAACAAGTCCGGATATCTGTCACCATTTGATTTACCTTCTACAAAATAACACAAATTATGTGATCATTGATAAGCCCAGTCCTGACATTTATTTTCTGCAGCTACTGCGTGGGTCTCTCCCTCCTTTAGCGCGGATTACGTCTAGACTAAATTCGGCAACTATATGTCTACTCACTTCTCTGTTGAGGCAGATTGTTACCTCATCAGAATATACAATTTTTATTTCTAAATTAACATCAACGTTCTTTTTTTCTACCACTAGTTCACAGAGCTGCAATCTGCTGTTTGGGTCATCTTCTGTATGTATGTATATAATGTATCGATTTTTCTGACTTCATAATTCCTACCAAGGACGTTTGGGCGACTAGTTGTGTGGTGCCAACTGGTTTGAGGATTTTTCTCTTTTCTCAGGCAAAGCATAGCCACATTTGTGGGAATAAGTACTTATCATATGCTATTGTTGTAATCTGCATAATCACAGAATTTGATAGTTTTGATTGAATAGAATTTGGGCATAAGGTACCTTATAAAAAAGTTAACCTAGGATTCGGAAGGATTCATAAAGTGATATATTATACAGGGTGTTCCATTTGAAAAATCAATATCTGCAGTAACTACGCTTTTCATGACCACCACCACCAAGTTTTGTTGTATGATTAAAATATAGATACTTATATGGCAACCTTGCAGCACGTGGTGGAATATTTTTTTTGTTTTGTTTCCATACATCGAAGTAACCCTGTATATTCATACTTCAACATTATCAATCGTTTTTTATTTTGTGATACAGACATTTATTTTCAGATTTGTCTCCAAAAGGGTACACAGTACACACCCCTTGAACTTGGAAAATTTATCACAATCTGTCAAATATTTTCAAAGAATGTTTTCAAATTTGACCAGTTTTTTTGAATGTCCGTACGAAGAATTCTAGAGTGAACTAGATTTCAATCCATCTACCGAAATCAATTGTGGAAGAGGAGGAAGAGTTGCATTACACACGCACGTACAGAAGAATTATATCGGTCGGTCATCGAGACACTGAGTAAACTAAGTAGATTGTTTTGAGCACTCTACACAGACAAGTGCGAATACGTAAGTATGTACGTGACGGCGACTATTCTAATCGTGACAAGACGTGACTGCGACTTTCTAGTGCTCTTTCTATTTATGGTCGTTTGTACATAGAAAACACGGTGAAATGTTGTTCGGTAACACGATTTTGTGACCTAATAATATTCCAGATACTTACTTCAAACGTTTTGAATATTTTATGGTTTTAAAAGTAGTAAGTAGTCTTAAATACAAAATCAATACTTCGAGGGAGCTCCAAAGCTAATTTGCAGTAATTAAGTTTCATTTAATAATTCAATTTGTACTCACGTAACATCAGTAGTACTGTAGAAAATGGCTCACCTGTAACAAAATATGAAATCATATTTCAAAAATCTATGAGAACAAAATTTGAAAAACATTCGCTGGAATACAGAAAAAATAGATAATGATGGTTTGAAGTGAGTTATTGATTGCTACTATTCTCAATTTTTTTAAAGTCACATTTCTCTAGTTTATCGTTCATGATGTGAATCAGTGGAAACTAATGTTTCCAATGTTTTAGTTTATTTCAATATTCCACATTACTCTTCAATTTTAGATGGAGCTTTCGCAAAAATTCCAAATTTTCACTCATAAATGTACTGCGGACCCGTAAGTAACTTAATAGACCTTTTTAACGGAAGACATCTTGTGGTTGCGGCGACCGTTGTCCACCTATAGATTTATATGGGAACTAATAGAAGCTAACTGTAATATTAAATGGAAACTGTAACTTAGGACTTGGACAGCAGGCTGTGCCTAAGCTTACAGCAACGGTATATATTTCTTCTCTTTTTTTAGGGACTCGTCCAGGGAATAAATACAATTTATACTTTTATTTTTCTGGAAGAAATATAACGTTGCCGTAATCTTAGGTACACCTGTCCAAGCTCCAAGTTACAGTTTCCATTTAATATTACAGTTAGCTTCTATTAGTTCCTATATAAATCTATAGGTGGAGAACGGTCGCCGCAACCACAAGATGTCTTCCGTTAAAAAGGTCTATTACAGTCCTAGGCTCGTATTTACCACCTACTTCTATGGTAAAGATGATGATGAATAAAAAAAATACCGATCGTGCAAAAAAATATATATTTCATCCCAAGAAAATTTTTCTGAATTCAATATGTACCATTCATACAAAAAACTTCAATTTTAGAATAATTGGAACGATTAACGATTATTCCTAAGTTAATTGCCCAGATATTAAAAAAAAATAAAATGTTTGTCAAAACGTTACTAAACGTTACTAAACGTTACCAAACGTTAATAAATAATGTTTCTTTGAATAAAACTTGATACAAATTAAATATAGCGTCACTAATACAAACTAAGCAACACGTCACTAATACAAACTTAGCAACGACAGCATGTGACCGGCTTCTACCAAGTAATAATAGTATATTATACACCAAGGTGGTGAAGGCTATCATTATTGACCGAGCACCAAAATTATTTCGCGAGGGACTTTGTGACGAGTGGAATAAGGTGCGAGGCTTATAAATGTCTCCATTACCATTGTGTATACACAATCTTCTCCACTGCCAGCCAAATTTGGGACAAAAATTAAAAATAATTCCCAAATGCACCACGAGAAGCGTTTACCTTGTCGGCTGACTGACAAGTATACTGTCACAGTTTTCGATAACAATATTATGAACGTATACTTTGGCAAGTTCATCTGAAGCCGTGGAAGGAGTGCAGTCGAAAACATTCGATATTGCCACGTTAAACTATGGAAAAACTAAAGTGCTAAATATGTAGTAATAATAATTGGAAAAAGGACTTTTCATTATTAACAATATCAACAATATGATTAAACGTCAATTCTTCAAAGTGCTTGTCTCCTTGGATTTTTTCCAATACCATTATTTTTTCAATGTATGAATATTAAAAGATGAGCACTTTTCCAAATTTGTTACGGGCTTCTTCAAGCTCTGGCAGCGTTGTACGAAAACCATAATGACCACACCCTCCGAATTACATAATTGGTGATTTTTATCGAGAGCTGACTTCATATTGGCAAGCGCGTGCATGTGTTCTTCCGTCTCCCTTTGTCAATTGACTGATATTGATTTATCCAGTGGCGTTGGTATTGTCAGTTACCTTTGTATTTTCAAAGGTAAAATAGGTACCGTATGGCATATGTACGTTTATGGCATATATTCCTCGCCTCTTACCAATTCCCCGTAGTTTCAGATAAACTTGCTAAACTATACTCGTTATTCCATCAGTCCTTTTTGGTTGAGTGCGAATTTTAAACAAATGGAATTTTTATGCAAATAATTTCATCCTGATGGATAATTTCAGGCAGCGAATATGTTAGACAATCTCTTGGATTAACAAAATTATGTTGCTCAAGTTTTTGTTGAGCTACTATCCCTGAATTCTCAAAATATTTGACTTCGTCCATTATTGACCTAGATAAATAATAGGAAAAATTATTCACCACTATATAATACAGAAATTCAACTTCTCAGTTGCCTAGACCCTAGAAGAAGCAACTTTTATTATTGACAGTATGCACTATTTCAGTTCTGAAATATTACTCACCAAAGGATCTTTAATGGGAAAACGGTGCTCATAAAGTTCTTAAGGTTGTTATTACAATTTTCACACAGCAATAATAATACATCATATCAAAAGGTGGGGTATACTATTATTATGGACCGAGCACCGAAAATATTTATAATAATAATAATAATAATAATAGTTTTTATTCACGGAAAGAAAGAAAAGTATTTACAAGAATACATGTGAACAAAAAAAAGAAATTACCGATAGGAGAAAACACCTGTTTCGGGAATAGAATAGAATTAAATTCTAAAACACACTTATTAATTGAAATAATTTAAAATTAAAAATACAAACAGAAATGCATCTCCATCGAATTAATAAATAATGCCTAACTTTAGAATAGCCTTACTTTTTAAAATACACCTATGCTAATTAAAATAAATAGAAATTAAAAGAATAAATACACCTTAACCCATTAGCGCCGAAATTTTTTTTTTTTTGATTTCAATATTTTTTTTGTTCAAAATATGTCCTACTGGCTAAAACAAACTAAAAAGAATTAAAAATTTTTTTTCGCAGATTGATAGGTAATGAGATATCAGATGTTACCATATGGCAACGCTAGGCCTTTACACTGCCTAAAATTGAAACACATCTTTTTTATTAGAACATATTAAAATTTCATCATAGAACATTATAATGATGTAATCTAAAGTAAGTAACAAGTTTGGAAAGTTAACGGAAATGATAAGGTGCAAAGCAGGTAATACATAGGGCTACGTTACATTTTGAACACATTGTTCTCACTGTGGAGTTGCATATTTTGGGTGCACATCTTCTTCGTTTGTTTTGTGTTGTTTGTTGAACCAAATGATCTAAACGATCAAACCGGATGTTATCCGAAACTCGCGAATCTGAAGATTCCAATGAGAAAGCTCGGCGCCCAGATCCTTTCGGCAAAACTTGAAATTTTTTCAAGTATACGGTCGCCACCTCTCTTTTACACTCTAACTGTGAAACCTTTTGATTTCGAGATCGATTGTATAGTATCCAAGAGTTTTGAAGAGCAACATCGAAAATCCAAGTTAGCAATGGCGAATACCATTTCTTACCACGAATACCAACTCGATAGCATCCAAGATTCTGGTCCATCTGATCAGTTCCTCCCATGTGGGCATTGTATTTCGCAAACTTTTGGTCGTGGAACCATTATATTTTTCTTTTGTTGTTTTGAATACCTTTTAACTTGTCCAATTTCTTGAGCCCAATGCTAAGTAGAGACCATAGTTACCACGGCAGAAGCTCGCAACTGTCGATATGTCAAATTGTCAACTAACCCGCCATCGTCCTCGTCAGTGTCTACATTGGGTTCTGGTGGTTCAATGTAAATATCGCCATCAAGCTCATCATTATACACCATACCAAGCGCTTCCGCAAGTGAAAAACCATGTCTGTAATTATTTGAAATCACTTAGTGCAAACGCCTAGTGTTGCCATATGGTAACATACAAGTTTACACCCTTATAACTCACTAACTTGTCAATGGATTTTATTCAAAATTTTGCCAAGGATAAGCCTTAGTATTCCTAACATGACAGTATAATAAAATAACCACTACTTCCACACATAAAAAATACATGATACTTACTCTAATCGTATATCCATATTTTCACGATGTTCCAAAAATTATCAAATTCAACTGCTCTAATTACTCACAATTCGGCGTTCTTACTGAAAATAAGTGAACACGTGGCTTTTGCACTCTATTAGTAGTAATATGACACGCCCACAACAAATTTACTAGCGCATGTCCAATACTGGCACACTTTGAGTAGTCACATGTTTGCTGTAGCCATATGGCAACGCTAGGCGTTAATGGGTTAATATCACAAATAAAATATTACAATAAATATATTATGTTGGATATGGATGCGATATGTACGAGATTTTTTTTGTGTTAAGAGGGGAAAATTGGTAAGTACGGTAGACTAAAAATAGAATTCAATTATATCACTAAAATAATGTCTTGACTTACTATGCATGAATTTTTTTATATGCTTTTTGTATATTTGTTTACCATTTAAGTTTTTAATGTTTTCAGGGATTCCATTAAACACTTTAGGGGCAATGTACCAGAAAGAACGTTGACATAACGATTTTTGCATTTTTGGCAATGTATACTGGTTTTTTTGTCTTGTATTATGTTCATGTTGAGGCAGCTGAATGAAATTTTTAATATCTTGATATTTTAGAGCAATTGTTAACTAATATAGTTGTTTCACATCTAGCACTCCACTTTCGTTATATAGATCATCTGATGGGTATCGAGAAGATTTATTAAAAATTATTTCAAGGAATCTACGCTGTATTACTTCTAGTGGATAAATATATGATTTGAGAGAACACCCCCAACCAATTATCCCGTATCTTAGATGGCTTTCAACCAAACAAAAATATAAAGTCTTCAGGTAATTTGAAGGTATGCACTTCTTCAAAAATCTAAATTTGTATAAGATAGTTTGTAGTTTTTTAACAACGTATGTGATGTGGTCATTCCATTTCATATTACTATCAAATATAATACCTAAATATCTAATTTTTGTTACAGGATTTATGGCAAATGTTGAATTTTTAACGGTAGTCTTTAAGGGTTCGAAATTAGGAGTATTAACATTGGTACAAGAAAGTGGTAAGTATTGGGTTTTGTCTAAATTTAGAGTTAGAATTTTGTTGTCGAACCAACTTTTTACTCTGGCAAGGTCATTTTCAACTTTATTTTTAAGTTTAAGCGTCGTCTGATTGACAAGCATGCTGTCTGTCTTCGCTCCTTACCTATCTATCTGCTATGAACGTACTCCTTATATCATCAGTAATATAGCGCGAATTTTGAACTAATCGCACTTTTATTCAGATAATTTCAGGTAATTTGAAGCAGCAAATGTGTTAAAGACAATCTCCTGGGTAAACAAAATCATGTTGCACAAGCTTAAGTTGAACTACACTGGATTCTCAAAAGATTTGGATTTGTCCATTATTGATCTAGGTTGATAATTGGAAAAATGATCAACCACTGGAAGAGAAATTCAACTTCTTAGTTGTTGGCCGAAAGAAGCAATAATTGTCAACTTCACAGCTAGGGTTGGAAAAAATAAAAGTATTCTTATAGTTGATATTCATCAATATTGAGTGCAACGAATTACCGAAACCAATTATACGACCACATCCAGAGATTTTACGAAACGTGCGTTATGTTTTACTTTGAACACATGCGCAATTGAAGAACAAATTACAGTGATAGTGCGTTGACAACACAACTCCTTAAGTGTAATAGTTATACTTGGGTACAAAGTGAGCATTCATAGAACATTTGATATATACCACCCTGAGGAGCGTTTACCCCGTCGTCTGACTGACTCGTAAACAGTCTGTTTTCGCTCCTCACATAATCCATACATTATGCTGCCTTGGCAGCAAAGTTATTATACCCAATTGGAATTAAACATTTGACGTAAACATTTATTAGTAATTATTACATAACACTTTTAACAAGAATTTAAAAACATATGTTCAGTTTTAAATGAGTAGATTCCACGAAGTGAGGGTTTATACAGTTAACTCAATATGTTTAGTTGTTATTAACATTGATGGTAAAATTACCACAATTTTGAACGAATAGGCCACCTTTTCTCTTCTCAGATAATTTGCAAATACAATATCCTCCTATATCATTATGAATAATCGGAGAAAAAATTATATGTTCAACTCGACAGCAAAGTAGATTGACTGCCTTAGTTGAATTCCTAGCCTCGCTACGCTCGGCTATGAATTAGCCTCGTTAGTCAATCTACTACTTTGCTGCCTAGTTAAACAAATAACTATTGCCGATTTAATTAGTTCGCAAAAATTATCCAAAAATGCTGATCTATCTTAGAGATATACCATCATAAGTGGCCTGTAGTTTATTCTTATTTAATATGGTTCGGATTCAGTAATTTGAAAATGATAAATATGTTACCATAAAATTCGAATGCTATTTAAAAATCTAATTCCAATACATGAATCGCGATCTATTTTCGATATATTATGGACGAAAGTGTTTTCTGTTGACATATGGGAAGTTTATTGAGATATATTGACAATTCGAATATCCAGCATAAGGTTATAGGCCCGTTTGAATATATATCATTCACACTTAAATCTAAAACAACCAATCGAACATTGGGTATTCAGTACTGAGATCAATTTTATAGTCAAAATTTCATTTTAATTTTGGAAACGATCAATAGCACACTAATAAAAGATGTTTTTTACTGATTCATCAGGTATTTACAAATTCATGAGAGGCACACCAACAGCACGTTGCCACCACACCTCGTGATAAAGAGACAGGAAGGGATGACATTATTTAGGCTGCAGAACAGCCTGAGTCACGAAACTGTTAGATCAGGTCATATATCTGTTAGGGACATCATATAGGTGGAGCCACTTTGAAGATGAAAACCATTTATTCACCATATTTCTCCTGGATATAAATTGAAAATACCCCACAAAATTCTGCCAGAACTCAACCGAACGTGCTTCCTCGAAGTGAAACCCCGTAAACATATGGGTCTACAACTGAGATGAGAGCAAGAGTTGATATGTATAGTCAATTGAGAAAACAATATTGTCCTTTTAACTAAGGAAACATATTTCTATATTCCAGATGGAGATTAATGATATGTACCATTGCGGCTTCACTTGAAGACCCCCTAAATAAAATGGGGCTGTATGACAGAATATCAGGGTGTAACAAAAGGGCAGATCATAAATCATACCACATATTCTTAGGCTGAAAATAACTCGATCCAACCCAAGTTACCCTAGTACAAATGTGCATGCGAAAAAAGTTACAGCCCTTCGAAGTTACCAAATAAAAATTGATTGTTTCAAATATTTCGACAGTTGTTCGACATATTATAATGAAAGTTGACAAATGACTTTCTTATGATTAGAGCATCTTAAAAAAAATTGAGGAATTATTGCACCACGTTAAAAATGTATGTGAGTCGAGATCCCCTAAACCCCCCCCCAAAAATGTTTGTTTACGTTACAATTCAATGCTCATTGTGGCACCATTATTCAAACACATTATTTTTGGAACTTTTTTGCTCCCTAGTACTTTTTACAATTATCAATGTTTATCGAGATACGGCCTATTTCTCATTATGCTTCAAAAATTTCGAGTTAAAGTCAATGAATTTTTAAGTTTTTCGATGGTCCTAAATTTTTGATTGAATCTTATTTATTTACAAATGTGTAGTTTTTATTAGATGTTCGAAATGGCCCCCATTTTCTTGAATACACAGTCGGCACCGTTTTACTAACGAAAACCGAATATTCTGGAAAAGCAATGGCTCCTCACGATATCTTATTATTGCAGCCTTAAGGATTTTACTTTTTTCGCATGCATATTTGTACTGTAACATGGGTTGGATCGAGTTACTTTAAGCCCAAGAATATGTGGTATGATTTATGACCTGCCTTTTTGTTACACCCTGTACTTTGCGGCTTGAAGAAAAATACTGTAACTGACATCCTATCTGACTGTTAGGTGATGATTTGAGAACATAAACAGTTTTCGGAGATACAAAAAAAGGTAGGTACTAAAGATACATTTTTTATTCAAACTGGTCTATTTACGAGAAAAAAACAGACCAGATCAGTCCAAATGGTGTGTTCTTATGTCTTTTAGACATTCGATGCATTCTCACAGCCGCACAATACTCTGCTTTCTGAATTGACTGATTTATTAGCTCGGTATCATCAGTGAGATAATTGGAGTGCCCGGCACCTCATACTTCAGGCTTTTTGTGCTCTTGGTGGTGCCGTTTATATGAAGAGACCAGTAGCCCTTATCAGCCTCAACAGTCTTTTCACTCGATCCTTCTTGGATACTCAAGTCATCGGTGTTTATATCTCCAATAAATGAACCACAATCGAAGTTGTGAAAGGCTTATTCCTCCTTTTCCATGCACAACTTGAAGCATCGTGTTATACATTTTTGGAATCAGCTCAGCGAGCAAAAAAATAATATGACTCCACACGGAGGCGGTTAACTTTGTATATTGGATTATAATAGTTCTGTTCCGACAGTTACTAGTTTCATTGTTTATATAACTGATGATGAACTTATGCGTTACTTTATGGACGCACTGTATAATAGAAAATTCAATAGTTCGGAGAAACTGAAGAATTTCACAGATAATTGTTAGGATTTTGTTGATGATCAATCAATTGCGCTCCATTTATGAAGTAGTTCTCAATAAAACTGCTATTCAGTATCTCAATTTTAATATCATGTACAGGCCTATTGTTTTCCAACGCTGATACGAATTTAGATGCAACCTTTAGTTTTCTATTTAAAACCATTACTACGTAGTGAATTGCTCGGAAGCAATTATAGAAATGTCAGTTAGTATTTAAACGTAATAATATACGGTGAATATAAAATCATTTTTCAGTCATCCACCAATAACAATCTATAAATATCACCATCACCGAGAAACACATTTTCATATATTTGAAGTCCAATTGAAAATTGCAGCCATCATTGACATATTTTACCGAGCTTGACGTTATATTTTTGAGGCGGAAACTTTTTCAGCCGCGTTAAGAGATTTTTGATAGAGAAGTGAAACCTCTGGGTAGGCGGCGTAACCGACACCTGTCACAGAGTAATTGTCCCCTGCCACATTTAAACCGACACCTGTCACGTAATCGCGTAACTATCTTGCTAGAGTAAGTGGGGTAAGGTTGGTTTTGGTTTCTCTTTTTTCTTGGCCACTTCAAAATTTAGAATTTATGTTTCAATCTAGGATTCACACATTACTTTTATTGGCAGGTTCTAACTGTACTAACCAATTTTCTTCTACCAAGTCATTATATATAATCACTTGTCCCAATTAAATTTGGCACTTCTAATTATAAGTTCCTATCTTTGCTATCTTTTTCTGGCATAGTATCATTATTTGTGATTTTCGAGTGCATGATTCATCATTACATCTTGTGGATGACTGTTTAAACATGCAGACGTATTATTGAAAATTTATTGCATATCATAATACTTCCATTTTGTCGCGAAACGTCCACTCCTTTTGATTTGCCACCACTCCCTTATGGCGGGTTTATCAATGCTCGGTTAAATATTGTAGCCTTCGGCTAAATCTTAGCTGTTGGTCAAAGTGTTTATCAACTGCCAGTTTGCATTAGCTGGCAGTCAAACTTTCGGCTATCCTATAAATAGCTGCCACTATCAAGTTGATGTTAACCATAGAACATACAGTTAAATACGAGAAAGTGGTGTTCCGTTATTCTAACCATAGATTCTAACTGACAACTGTGTCATGATTTTTTCATGTTTGCTTACATTTTGCAACAAAGATTATTTCAACTTCAAATTTGATTGTGTTATTATCGTTTAGGGTGAAATCGAGGAGCTTATTTGATTCATTTATAGTAGTTTAGTAGCATCTAGGTTCTGTTTGTATTTTATTTCATTGTTATCGTCAATGTAACTTGAAGAACTTGACAACCTTTTCGATGAAGAGCTTGGAGATTGGCGAAATATTTGAATTTGTAGAGTACGAAAGACGACCATATACTGTTGAAGAATGGATAAATCCCTTTGAAGAACTCGATGATGTCGAGTTTATTACTCGGTTTCGATTATCTAAACCCAGTGTTCCCATGATACTCCAACAAATTCCAGCTATCCTCGCCAAGTCACAGCATCCGTCTTTTTGCATTCTATTATACTTTTATGGTGAACGGCTACTTTTATAAGTACCTAATTGTCGCTCTGACTCCGTGAAATTGGGAAATCTTTTTTGTTTTTTGGACATGCTCAAATGCAAACAACTTAACAAAGCACAACATACACGAAATAAAAATAACAGTACCACAATTTTGACACTGACAAGTGAAATTTTCCACTATATTGTCAGAGTAAGCTTACGGTAAAATAGGAAAATAATAACTTTCACCTCTATATTCTTGATTCAGTGTGTTATAACAAAATATGCGAATAATTAATAATATGTATATTTCATGTAACGGGTGATCCTCCTTACACCAAATTAAAATGAGAAATTTACACTTTGACAACATTACACTCACAATCATAACCTGAACAAGGTTGTCAAATGCTCAATTACACTTAGCCTCCAGTTAGCTAGCTGTCGGTTATGTGGTGCATTGATAAACGCTTTCTATTGTAAGCGAGACTTTGACTGGCGGCTAGAGATAGCTGAGGGCTACGTAGCTGACAGATTTAACCGGGCATTGATAAACCCGCCCTTAATAATATAGACATTTTCATAGTTTCTACGCGGTTAATTTCTTTAAAGTCTACTTTTCCACACTCATTCTAGTGTCTGTAACTACAATTTTTAATTGCAATAGCACTGCAGCATCTGCTGCTTTGATAAACTTATTTCAAAAGCTGCTGAAAGTGTTAATAACAATATTTTCATAACGTTTTTCAACCGATTCATGAATGCTTCCAAACTCTCTCGAAAAAGTGTTATAAAACAACTAAATTGCTTTATAAATATCATGAAATTCTTTCAAAAAAGTTTTTGTTATAAATTAATGTAACAGTTCTGTTACGAAAAGCTCAACTTGCTCTTAGGAAACCTTTATATTATAGTAGGGTGCATTCTTGAAGCAACAATAAATTGACATAAAAATAAAATAATTGTTATATAAGTCAAGATGAGAGAAAGACTTCTGGAAAGGCGGCGTAACCGACACCTGTCACAGTGTGATCAACTGATTGAATTTGCAGCTTTTGACTGAAACTCTTCTCGAGCAAGAATATTATCTTATGATGATTACACAGTACAACTTCGTAACGGTAAACTTTCCTGAAGTAAAAATGATAGTATTTTTTTGCAAAGCCATATATTATTCAAAAAGTATCAAAATTTTTTATCCTGAATAATTATCACTTCGAAGTTCTAATACAACTGAGTAATAATGGAAAAAATCAAACACTCGTATGCATTTTTGTCTAAATCCAGTGAAGCTCAACTATTTTTCAACCACTTCTGCAATTGCAAACTCTGCAAAAATCTGCAAACTAGTGCGGAAAATGAGTCTGCTGGCAAACGACGCGTAGCGGAGTTCGGTGAAGCAGCCGAGTGCGGAAAAACATTTTTTATTATACTTAACAGAAAATACTACATTTTCAACTGTTTATAAAATACAGTAAATATGACATTTTCGGAACAGCGCACGGAAATTTTTTCCCGATCCCTATTTCCGTGCGCTTAATAATAAACATAGATATCCATAATACTAGATATCCTATGGCAACCCGAAGAAAAAAAAGAAACGAGTAATGTGTCTATAGCAACGATTTATTTATTAATGTAACAGTCAATCAAGAGAACCAAAGCACACACGAACACTCCGCTTCAACATCTTTAGCAGAGTCTTTAGTTCAACAAAAAGAAATGCAAAAGGGATTGAGCTTCAACAATAATACGAATGGTACAATAAATATTACTATTAATAATAACGGTTCTATCCAAAATTAATTTTCTTAGAATTACCTACTTGTATTTTTTTTGTTAATTTGAGTTGTATGTACTTACATTTTTACTGTTTTAAAAATAAAAATAAATATTCCCGATTTTCTTAAAAAATGTTTGCGATATTTTCTGTTTATGTTGATTTCAGGTACCTAAGTATAATAAAAAATATCGTTCATCACTCGTCCAGAAATGGATTTTCCGTTCTTGCATGACGAGAATTTGTCACGCGCGCACGGAAAAATCCTCATTTCTGTACTGGTAATGAAATATACTATTCCGCAAGTGTTTGGTACAATTGTTTTTCTACGAGCGTGAGGAAAGTAAACAGAACTAATCAAAAGTTGAAATATACAGGGTGGGGCAATCTTCTGACATCGGAGGATTACATCCTTATGGTGAGAGATAGAACTTTATAGTTTTGTGTGAGCTAATACAGTCACTGAGGGCACTTTTTAAAAATACTTTCGATTCTACAGGGTGTTCCAAAACCACGTAGCAGCACAAACTTACATTTTTTTAAATGGAACGTACTATATTTTGTTCAAGAATTGAAAAGATCTCCCCGAGAGCGTTACAAAAATATATCACTCTAATATATTATAAGAGTGTTTTACAAAGATATGGCCAATTATTAGCAAAAAAGACCTCCTCTTTAACACTCTGCAGAACAGTAAATTAAAATAAATCAACAGGTCTTTGTATTCAAAAGTCATACACACATCATTGGCTGTGCTCAGTATTAATTACTTTTTTCATCTGTGGCTTCTTTAATACAGGGTGAAACAAAACGCAAATCAAGCAATATCTCAAAATTTTTAAATGAATCACCCTATATGTCTTTTTACAATTGGTTAGTACAATTAATGATATTTCAAACGATGTAGTACATTTAGGGCATGAGCTAATGGAAAATCGTAAATATTTCATGATAATGGTTAAAAACAAGTATTTTACATACACAATTAAAATGGTATTTAATTTTTACATGCAACCTCTTGTAAATTTTAACATTTCTAAGGCATATATTTTAATCGTAATTTTGGATGCATCTACAATATCTAATCAATGGAATAAAATGTCTGCTAATACCGTAGGTACCTGGAATTACCAAAAATTTCATATTTATTCATGTTTCACTTTCAAGAATTGTTATTATAGGCTTGTTTGAGAATGGGCGGAACATAATCAAGCCATATTTTTGATTATATGAAGTGGGCTACTATCAAAATAGTATCTACTAATAAATGTCAAAGAAATATTGCTGTATTCTTCGTTTGTGTTTAGGAAGTTGATTCAAACACAATAGTTAACTTGTGGTTCCAACAAGATGGAGCATCTGTATATCAGAAATTTTACCGACAGGTGGATAGGACGTGGTGGACCAATTTCGTGGCCTCCTCGATCTCCAGATCTCACACCGATGGATTTCTTTTTATGGGCATACATCAAGCAACTTGTGTATCAAACGGAACCTACTACCAGAGAAGACGTGAAAGAAAGGATTCGTAACGCATTTTCCACAATAACTCCAGCTATGTTGGAAAGAGTAAGAATCTCGTTTTTGAAAAGAAATGTATGGAAGTAAATGGTCGCCATTTTGAACACTTAGCATAAACTACTATACTTTTCATAGAATGTCAATGTTCATTTATGTAAATGTGAGTGTTCTTATAATGTTGGTTTTCATAATTGTTAGTTTTTCAAAAATAGAAAAAGTAGGAAAATAAATTACAAGCTTGCATTTTACATAACTAAGATATACTGTTTGTGGCGACTCAAATAATTATTTCGTAAAGACTACAAACTGCTTTTATATTATTTATTAGTACTATAATGACATTAGCCTATTTCTTCCAACATAATTCCTTGTTTCCTTCCTCTAATGGTAAGAGTAGAAGTCAAAGATATTTTAGATGCATCCAAAATTACGATTAAAATTTATGCCTTAGAAATGTTAAAATTCACAAGATGTTGCATGTAAAAATTTAATACCATTTAATTTGTGTATGTAAAATACTTGTTTTTGACCATTATCATGAAATATCTACGATTTTCCATTAACTAATGCCCTAAGTTTACTACATCGTTTGAAAGTTTATTAATTGTACTAACAAATTGTAAAAAGACTTATAGGGTGATTCATTTAAAAATTTTAAGATATTGCTTGATTTGCGTTTTGTTTCACCCTGTATTAAAGAAGCCACAGATGAAAAAGTAATTAATACTGAGCACAGCCAATGATGTGTGTATGACATTTGAACACAAAGACCTGTTGATTTATTTTAATTTACTGTTCTGCATAGTGTTAAAGAGGAGGTCTTTTTGCTAATAATTGGCCATATCTTTGTAAAACACCCTTATAATATATTAGAGTGCTATATTTTTGTAACGCTCTCGGTGAGATCTTTTCGATTCTTAAACAAAATATAGTACGTTCCATTCAAAAAAATGTAAGTTTGTGCTGCTACGTGGTTTTGGAACACCCTGTAGAATCGAAAGTATTTTCAAAATGTGCCCTCAGTAACTGTTTTAGCTCACACAAAACTATAAAGTTCTATCTATCACCACAACGATGTAATCCTCCGATGTCAGAAGATTGCCCCACCCTGTATTTATCTTATTATAAGTTTTCACATTTTCTGCTGCCAGAAGAATGTCATCGGGAACCTCGCTTGTATTTTCATCGATTCCCTCGAGACAAATATTCATTTTTAATGAGGATTCACTTATTCGCGAGCAAAATATTTTAGAAATGCACTGACAGTTTCTGACAAACAAACAAAAATGAAAGTAAATAGCTGGTTAGTTACACATGGTAACATTGGTAACTAAAGCCTTTCGCAACCACCATAATATACCGGCTTAATATTAATTTGATATATTGAGGTGGAAAATTATTTCCACACGGTGCGGGAATATTAATTTTCCACACTAAAATGTGTGTGGAAAATTCAATTTTCCGCCAGCTCGTAGAAAAAATTATTTTCGATTTATTCTCACTGACTGGTGATATTATAACAGAAAGGATATCAAATTGAATGAAAATTTTAAATTGTGTTTATCGGTATACTTTCTCGCTCGTGGATAGCTCAAATCTGTGGAGAGTATATCAATTTGTAAAGTATGCAAGAGAAAAATTGAGAGTGGAATACAAACAACTCTCAAATGTTATCACAAACATTAAAGTAATTTTCAGTGCCGATTTTATGTCGAATAAATTTACCAAAGAATCGCACTACTAAAATTACATTTTACATGTGATACTAGAATCTCCACAGAAGAGAATAACAGTGCATTTGTGCTGAATACACATTGTATAATGCAGTGCCTTACTGCAATGTAGGATTTGGAAAATGTTAATAACTGAATAATATTTCTGAAATTATAACTAATAATATATTCAAATTGGGAGGTATTTTTTTTTTGATAAGAAGCAATTGAATTGACTTTTTTGCTGGTTCAATTTGATGTAAGCGATAGTGAACCAGGCTAAAATCATAGTTTCAGTCATCGCACCTTTATGGTGTACGTATTGTATTGAGTGCGCATGTAAAGTATCTCTGCACACACATTTTGTGAATCAAAGCTGAGTTCGGAATGGTGAAAAAAGTGTCAACACTTTTGGCACTACTGAAACTTTTGCGTTCAATAATTGGTCAAAAGTCCCCTCCCCCCTCGTATCTTTTGAACGGCTACACTAACATTAATGAAATTTGGAGGGTGAAAATAAAGTAATGTAAACTTCTTTACGAATTTTTACGAACAGGTGACGTAATAGTAATAGATGACGTCACAGTGCCACTCTGGCCAATAATTTTAAACAGGACCTCATGGCAAGTGATATCTCGTTTGGAAGGCATTGACATTGGCTACATAGCCATATTAATTCTGTTTGGGTTCAAACTAATTTTGACGGATAAATTGAATAAATACCAAAATTATTATTTCACATTTAAATATTGAAGATTTTTCAGTCCGCCTCTAGTTAGTTGTCAAAAAAATTGACGTTTATAATTTAATAGTATTTGTTGCTTTGCAAAGTTTTTCTAAATAGCTTAAATATCCAATTTTAATATTGTTTCGAGACGTTTAAGAGTTTACATAGGCAAAATGGTACGTACTCAAGCCGACAAAGTAGCAGCTATCTTAATAATTGGTGAATCTAGAAAGAATCTCTTTGAAGCGGAACATTCATTTAATGAGAGATACCCAGATCGCCCTATCTCGAGAACTTATTTGAGGGAGCTTCTTCACAAGTTTGAAGCAACAGGTAGTGTTCAAGATTGCGAACGATCTGGTCGACAAATATTTAGTGATGATTAGGTTAGGTTAGGTTACGTTACGTTACGTCACCTGTTACCATTCGTAGAGAGGTTTACAACACTTTATTTTCACCCTTCAAATTTTATTAATGTAAGTGTAGCCGTTCAAAAGATACGAGGGGAGAGGAGACTTTTGAATAGCACTGTATATGCACCATGGGCAAAGAAAACTAAAGAAGGTTCTAAAGGAGCCTTCACAGGTTCGAAACAGTTTTGTAGAATCACAAAAAATTACATAAAAGGGGAAGTCGGGAACTGGCTAGTTAAGAAAACCATCTCAAATGAAGACTGACACAACGACACCTCCATACCAAGAGTTTACTGAATAAGGTTCAGACTATTGAAACTGGGTAAGATATAATTGAAGACATTCACGGCCTGGTGACTGGACACTGTACCCTGAGGAAGCATTTGCACAGGTTGAGCAAAGTTAGTGAATCGCGGAATAATAGTCTTCACCACCTTGGTGTAAAACATATTATTTATAACTTCGTAGTAGTAACTTACTTCTGAAAAAGCTGTACCGTTTTTCTTTTATTGAATCAAACAGTCTGTTGATAATTCACGTGATGGAAATTTCCATAAAATATTTCCTAACGTAAAGTTTAATAGGTACCTCTATTTTTTTACACGCTTGTTTTTATCTTCACGATATTTTTTGAGAATAATCTTAGCAGTTGATGTCACAAGCACAGCTTTTGTCAAACTGTAGATAAATGGAAAGTAGTATTCAAAATCAATTTAAATCAGATAACATTGGAAAAAAACTCACCTGAATTTAGTATTGAACTAGAATATAGCTGGGTATATTCAAAAAAACTATATTCTCCTGTGAGGCCTGAAGTAAGACTGACAATTGGAATACTAGCTCAACAACAATTGAGAAACAAGGGAAACAATCTAACAAAGGTTATACAAAATACTTTCAAGAAACTGTGTCTTCCAAATGTTATCTGCTACCCTCACTTTAGAGCAGGTATAGCGATAAACATTTCTATTATGCCAATACTCCAGTGCAACATGAATTAATACCCAAATATTAACGATGAAATCGCATCGCAAGGCATCCTCGAGTGTTAACTCACGTGCGTCTCACAAACAATGCTTCACCCGTTCGACGATGCACCAGAGAGGAGAAAGGAAATAGATCGACTTCTCATTAGCAAGTAACCAGAGCGTTACCGGAATAAATCAGCAATGTATCGCCACCGACTGACGTTAAAAAATATTGAAACAAACTATTGAATTAAATTTTACTGGCAATATGATTCCATTTAAAATTATTTTGCAAAATGGTGGTCGTGTTTCATGATTACGTTGCTAAATACCATTAAAAACGTATATGCGCCCCAGTTTAATTAGCCAAAATGTAAGTATTGTTATTTTCATTTTCACAAAGTGAGGAATAGGACACGCGCACACTAAAACTGAAGTTAATACAAACGAAAAAAAATAAAAGAATTAATTTTTGTTTCATTTGTGTTATTTACTACTCAAGATGCTGTTTCAAAGCTGGTAACTCAAGCAATGTAAGTCATCTTTTTTCTCCCCTCACTTTACCGCGAAATCCACTCCATCACTATCCAAAAATCTTATAACACAATGGCGCTGAAGCCTACCACGGCGACCAACGTTCCGAAGCCCAGATAATCAATCTACGATCCACCTGACGTGAGGCGGCTTGCAAGGGCAAAGCAGCGTCCCAAAGTCCCCTTGTTCCTGAATTGCAACAGGCGAGAATATACTTCCAGCCCTCTGTTGCTAATTGCATTGGATAGCAGAGATTGGGGAGAAGAAAAAAGGAAATAAGTTAAAATCTCGAGTTTCTGAAAAACGTTTTTATTTTCAATGATAAGGATTCACGGCAGACAAGAGATCGTAATGAAGTAATTAACTGTAGACCAGATAATTTTCGTTAACAATGAATTTCATAACAATAGTTTTTAGACGGCTGAATTAATGAAAATAGAAAGGTTTGAGTTAACTAGTCATGTCACCTCAATCCTAATGAAGAACTCCGGTAAAAACAGACTTCAATCTATAATTTTCAGTTAACATTTGCAGAAATAAATTATGGGATGAAAAACAAACACGCTTTTATAACAGATTTAACTTAAAACTGGAAAAAAATTACAAAAGCACGAGGTACTTCACATCGATTGTTCATCAGCTGACACATAATACTAGATCCAAAATTGGTCCTTGCGAAATTTTACATACGAAAACAGTAAAATCCTAATTTCGGAATATCACGATTTGTACCAACCTCTTTGAATACAATGTTCATAATAATAGATACAGGGTGCTGCAAGTAAGATATTCCAAGTTTTACTCTTAACAATAAGTTCAACGAGAACGTGGGTACGTGAAATCATGATTTTTATTTGTTCAATAAGGCGTCACATAGGCCGCATTTGTCACCAAAATCTGCCCTTGTCGCTTCCGTGGAAAGATATTGAAGCCACTATAATTTGGAATCACACAGATAATCTTGCATCCAACTTTTCCAATCCTTTTTGTATAGGAAACATTATTTCAATGAGGAATCTTCACATTGATTATAACTAAGTTTACATGAATTATTGAAGGAGGATGGAAAACAAACAAAAAACAATTAAAACAAAATATTAGATAAGTTCAATAAGATCATAAGTACAAAGCTTTCTTTAAGGAGGAAAATCGACTGAAAGAAATTATATGGTTCTCCCTACCGCAAGTACATTAATAGTATATTACGTAACGTGTGTGGTAAGGAGCATTTTACGCACGAATGGAAAAGTTACGCACGATGCCGCGTAGCGGCGAGTGTGTAATTCCGTGAGTGCGTAAAATGCTTTACAACACGAGTTACGTACTATACTTTACCTACGACCTACTTGTACTTGTATTTTTCATAAGAAGCATAAGAAATAAAAGTTACATAATTAGAGGTGCTTGGTAAACTCCATCTCTATTACTCTATTACCAATGAAAGAAGCACAGTAAAGAACTAACGTTTAATCATTATTATTATATTGTTGATAATCGAAAGTCCATTTTTCAATTATAATCAATACATATACATAGCCCTTTGTGCTTTTCACAGTTAAACGTGGCCATATCTAATGATTTCAAATAGTAAATTTTGAATAAAATGGAGACGTCTATTGACAGTTGCTAAGATGTTGCTAGGGAAGCCGTGCGATTTACTCTACAGCTGTGCGTTTTTTTTACAGTGCGTAATAGCTGTCATTACATTGATACCGACTGTGTGTTATTGACTAATTACAGGGGGGGTCGTAGGTAAAAGTTTTTATCAATGTAAAAAAGACTAGATTGTTTGTCTATGTTTATATGCAAGAATTTTTCGCAGAAGACAGAAGAGTACAGGGTTATTGATTATAATTTGACCACCCCTTTACTCCTCTTATGCATACAGATACAAAGAAAAGTTTCACATAAAAGTTGTGGGAGTATAAATGAATTTTAATAAAATATACTTTGTACACCAGTAGCGTTTTTGTATTAGGGGGTATAATATAGAAACATTTTCTTCTAAATAGAACGCCCTGTATATTATGACTTATTCAGAGAGAGCTTTTTTTTCTTATAACAAAAATATATACTTTTATAGGTCTAGCTTTTATACTTTCCAAAATAATGGACATTGAACTCCTAAAGTATTCAAGTTAGTATTGAGCTAAAAAAATAGTTGGCTATGCATGGCTTACTGCACTTGATGTTCCGATACCAGTAACAGTATTGCAATAATTAGAGAGAAAATTGAAGCTTAAATTGAGCTTCTTAACCATAGAAATACTTATGAGATCAAACAATTTTATTTTGTTGAATCTACATTATATTTAACCTTAAAGTTGTGACGCGTTTCGCTAATGCGAAACGAAACGTTTGAAAAAGCTACTGTGTTAGCGAAACGCGTCACAACTTTAAGGTTAAATATAATGTATATTTAACCAAATAAAATTGTTTGATTTCATAATTTACTATGGATCTACATCAAGTAAAAGCCTCATCTATTCAATCATAGAAAGGGTAAAAAAAATTTTAAACTGTATAGAAAATTTAAGGAGAAGGTATAAATTTTGTATTTAAACTAACGGCGGTCATTTTGAGCACTTACTTTAGTTTGCTTGAAATTTATGAAAATATCAAATCGGTTTCGTAATAAACACTGCATTGCTTTTTATGTTGTTTGCTATTGTATTGTATTTCGTAATAAACACTGTATTGTGTTTTGTGTTATTTGTTAATGAACATCCAGTCGCCTATTTTTTAAACATTTACTGTCATTTAGGAAGTTACTTAGTTTTGACAGATAATATCAACAAGTGCACTAATCCATACAGGGCCATTTTTTTTAGCTAAATACTGACTTAAAAACTTTAGGAGTTTACTGTCCATTATTTTGGAAAGTATAAGAGCTAGACCTATAAAAGTATATATTTTTGAAAAAGGCACTATCACCAATAACCCTCTTCAAGTATCGGGTGGATCTTCCACTAAAAATAGGTGTTTTGGGACAGAAACGTAGCATAAATAATATAAAACCGCAATAAAAATACATCGAAAACAAAACCAGTGTATTATACCGTCGAAACTGAAATGTAACTTTGGTAACTTGGGTTTAATTATTGTTTATTTATAAATAATATAATCATAAGATCAAACGAACTTACCTTAAGTGATGTTCGATCTTGATTATATGTAGGCCTCGTCGAAATAAAGAACACTATGTAGTACCTTCGGGTTAGCCCGAACCGATCACTATTTTAAAGCTGAAAAGTAAAGAAACCCTCCCTTCTGCCCCGTCACACACTTGCTTCATTACTCAGTCTATTTTAAAGCTGTTGTTGCATTGTAACGGGAATAATTAAAATAATTATTGGGTGGGTTAGGGACTTCTTTATTTCGACGAGGCCTACATATAATCAAGATCGAACATCACTTAAGGTAAGTTCGTTTGATCTTATGATTATATTTCGGCCTCGTCTCATAAAGAACACTATGTAGATGTTTAAAGACCTGCATGCAACAACTTGTAATTTCATATTGCGCTTGGTTAATAAATGAGAATCTCTTTTTTGAAAGTTTTAATACAATTTTTCAATTTATAATATTTTTCCCAGCAAAGCTGGGAAAGAAAAGGGAACAACATGATTAACAAAGAATATATATAGTAATCCTTAAATCTACAAACATTAAGTGTGTTAAGACATATTAACCTTCGAAGCTAGTACAGTACGAGCGAACTGTTGATTATCAACCAAAGGTCTATTATAAAATTGTGCAAATGTCTTGGAATTCTCCGACCAGCCTGCAGCCAAACGAATGGTGTCGAAACTCACGCCTGCTCGGGCTGCAAGGGATGTAGCGGCATGGCGTGTGCTGTATGGTTTAAATTGGTCTATATTTATACCACTTTCTTTCAGAATTGTCCTAATCCATCTACTAATGGTCTGTGAAGATGCCTTGTGGTGTGGTTTCTTATATGTTATGAAAAGAGATTGGCAAGACCCTCTCAAATTTTTTGTTCTCTCTAAGTATTGTAATAAAGCGTTAGCAACACAGATTTCTGGATCATCTTTAAAAAATGGTAGAACGAGATAAGGCTGTGGTTTGTTTAATTTTGTAGATTTGATGCGATCAACTATTTTAATTTCTATTTTTTCGTTTGGTTTGACAATAATATATTCTAAGTTAATTAAACTTAATGTTTGAATTCGATGACCTGTTGCTAATGCTAGTAAAACTATAAGTTTTTTTGTAATAGTCTCCAGAGTTATGCTGCTATTAATTAAGGTTCTTATATAATCTAAAACAATACTAGGATCCCAAGTATTCTCGTATCTTGGTTTTGGAGGTCTTTTTCCAAATATACCTTTAAAAAACCTTTTGATTCGAAAATCAGAAGCTAGTTCCGGGCCTGTCATCTGCGCAAGTGCCGAGCGGTGGGAGTTAAGGGTACCATAAGAGGACCCGTTGTTAAACTGACAAGTAAGAAATTCCAAGACATCTGGCACCCTGATTACAAAGGGGTTCAGCTTATTTGTTATGCAAAATTGCCACCATAGTTTTAATCCTACTGCATACTGTTTCAGGGTTGCCAAAGATATTGATGAAAGGCAAATTTCTATTGATTGTTTTGGAACTTCCCGTCGTAATAGCGCTTCCCTGATAACCGCCCTGCTACCAGGAAAAGGGTCTCCGACAAAGGGTGATGTGTTCCGCTAAAAGAAAGAAGGGTGGTCTTAGGGTCAAAAATTAATGGTTTTGTTACTAAGAGTGAGTTAAAAAGAGGAAACCATGGTTGAGAGGTCCAAAGAGGTGCTACAAGGATTCCTTCTGCCTCATCCCTGACAATCTTTTGAAGCGTTCTTAACAACATTGAAAAAGGTGGAAAAGCATAAAAATAAAATTTCTTCCAATCAAAAGTAAATGCATCGACCTGATAAGCCTCTGGATCTCTCACCCAGGAAACAAATTTATTACACTTTTTGTTAAGTCGACTTGCAAAAAGGTCTATATCCGGAAAACCAAATTCGTCTGTAATTTCTTTAAACGCGTAATCTGCCAGGCTCCATTCGGTTTCCTTATGTATTTTTCTAGATGCCCGGTCAGCGTGGATGTTTTCTTTTGAGGCAATATAAGAGGCAAAAATATATATATTACGTTCCTGGCACCAGGTCCAAATTTTTCTTGCTAAGTGGTTTAAGTTCTCATATTTAACACTGCCCATCCGGTTAATTGTACACACAGCTGTGGTATTATCAATGCGACATAGGATGTTACAATTTAAAAACTTTTTCACAAAACTTTTTAGGCCCAGATATACAGCTAAAAGTTCAAGTTCGTTTATATGATAATCATTTTCTTCTCTTGACCAAAAGCCATAAGTTGTGTGACCCCTAAAATGAGCCCCCCAACCAGACCTAGAGGCATCAGTGAAGATTTCGGCCTGGAAATTATCAAAGCGTATTGTGTTATTTGCATATTGAACCTTGTTTGACCACCAAATGAAATCCATGGCTAAGAATGGTGGTATGCACATCTTTGCATCATAATTACCATTGCTAATTTTTAAAGCTAAAATTTTTTCTCTTTCGAACAGCTTAGTATATAAAAAAGAATATTTAATAGCCGGAGCAGATGAAATTAATGACCCAATGAATTTTGAAAAATCTCGTATTTTACAACAGTTCATGTTGGAGAATTTTTGTAATAAGTCTATTAATTTTAAACGTTTTTCATTTGGCAGAGAAATAAGCATATTTTGTGAATTGTACACGAAACCTAAATATTTGCATGTTTGATTTGGTGATAGGTTACTCTTTTCAAAATTTATTATGAACCCTAATTGTCTTAATAAACTCAATGTTTCTTTTACATTCTTTTCACAGGACTTTATGGAATTTCCAAAAAGAAGGATGTCGTCTAAATAGACAACTGACACAAAACCTTGTTCTCTAAGAAGTGTCATTACAGGTTTTAATATTTTTGTAAAAACCCATGGCGCACAACTTAATCCAAATGGCAAACAGTTATATTCATAGAGATAGTTGTTGAAATAGAATCTCAAATATTTTTTATGGCTATCTCTTATGGGAACAAGGTAGTAGGCATTTTTTAGGTCTATTTTTGCCATAAAACAATTCTTTGTAATTAATCGCGCCACTGTTTTATGATCTTCGATCTTAAAATGTTTGATTTTAACAAATTCATTAAATTTTTTGAGGTTGAGGATCAGTCGGTAAGACCCATCTGGTTTTGAAACCGTAAAGATATTGGAGATAAACTGACCACTCTGAGGGGTAGCCGAAGAAATGGTACCTTCCTGCAACATTTCCTTAATCATTACACCAATAATTTGCTTTTCTTTAAGCGTCCAAGTTGGCTCTATGGGTATAACTGTCTGCTTGGGTTTTTTATTTAAGGGAATACTAAAACCTGATATGTAAGATAAAACTCTTGTGTGAAATGAAAGTGCCCGCCATTTATGGACAAAAAACCTGAGTCTACCACTGACCTCTACATGAGGCGACGCCTCTTTCCTCTCTGATAGTAGTCCTGACCCTTGGACTGATAATGGCGCCTCTGGACGAAGGCTTTTTTGGCGCTGGTCGTCGTGGTGGTGGGAGCTTGATAACCCCGTCCACTCTGATGAGCTCCCTTCCTTGGTATGAATGGACGTCTGAAGTTTTCCTGTCTACTAGACCCTGATAAAATCGCTTTCTTTTGAATCTTAAGTTGTTCGCCCGATTTTTCCAGTTCTTTGGCAGATTTAATGGTATTGTCCAGCTCGTCTCCAAATAAAAAATTGGAGAGTGGAGTAGACCTTAAGGTATCTTGAAGATTTTTATTCAAATTTATTAGGAGAAGCTCCCTCCTAGACACTGACTCTGAATGATGCACATCACTGAGGAGCCGGCCAATATCATTTAGGCATTCAATGTGATCTTTATTTTTCTCCCCCCCCCTCTCTGATCATATTTGTTATTAAGGTAGCAACAGCTGATGTTGCGGCACCTATCTGTCTCTGTAACAGCATGAGTCGTTCATCTCGTTTTATGGTGTTCTCAGGTAAGGCCACCTTAACTTCTGCATTTATCTTAGGAGGGTATAACTGTTGACAATTTTCAGGTACCAAATATTTTTGGGTTATTTCCTTTCTAATGTCGTCTGTCAAGCCTGAGCTCAGTATTCTAGTCCAAGAAGTAGATAAATCCTGTTGGATTGGTTCAGAAAAAATCCTCTTGTTCTGTTCATCTTCTCTCAAGATAGACGATATATCAAAAACTGGTGGAACTATATCTACTTGTTCTTGGACCTCGTCTAAAACAAAAACAAAACAAAAAAAAGAAGAACATGGAAATAGATTCAGGAGTAATGTTTACCACTCTAGGTAAAGAAGTAAAGATGCCACCCTAGGCATATAAGGACAATATTCTTATTTAGTAGTAGTAGGTTCTATGTGAGCAGGGATTATTTACCACCCTAGGTAGATATCCTGTGACTGAATAAAATATGTTGCATTATTATCATTGTTATGACACCCTTGGCATATAAAGACAACATTTATATTTAGTATTGGTAATATTTACCACCCTAGGTAAATATCTTATGACAGAATAAATACGTTGCATTATTATTATTATTATTAAAATGTATTATCATACCACCCTAGGTATATTAAATCTGTATTTGCCACTCTAGGCGGAAAAAATTATTCCAACGTAAACCCTGCTTGCTCATTATTAACAAAACAAATTTTTAAACTTACTGTTTTCTCCTATTTCGGCACAATCTCCATCCGATGATATTCTTCCACTCTCGCTGTGACTGCGATAATTCGAATTCGAAGAATCTGAATCGGTGGAGGTTGACCTTGCACGATAATGACGGCGTTTTTTCCTCTGATGTTTTTCGACCTCACCTAATCGACGTTCTATTCTTTCTAATACTGCACTAATCTCGTTATGAGACTCAGATTTACTACGACTCCTACTTCTATGTCTTTTTCTGGATTTCGGCATTATCAAAAACTCAAATAAAACCAAGCGTAAACAAATTGGGAATTTAACACGGAAACGTATTGATCGGTCCGCACTAAAAAGAAGACTGAGTAATGAAGCAAGTGTGTGACGGGGCAGAAGGGAGGGTTTCTTTACTTTTCAGCTTTAAAATAGTGATCGGTTCGGGCTAACCCGAAGGTACTACATAGTGTTCTTTATGAGACGAGGCCGAAATATAATAAAAAAGTATGATTACAGTTTCCCGTAATATTGTCGTATTTAATGAAGCGCGTTATCAATAGATATCGCTGAATAATTACAATTATTCTCATGCTTTTTGAGTGTAGAAAAATATTTTCCAAAAACAATAACAATACTTTATTGTTTTAAGCCTACGTGGCCTGTTGTCAGAGTTTTCGAATTCTGGTTTGCGATTGTCGCTATTGTTATGACTTTTACACTTCCTCCACTGGAAGACATATATTGATTGCGATTTTGGTGTATTCTTACGTCCGGGACTAAGGTCGTAGAGCTCTCGGTCGGAGAACATATACCTTGTACTGATGAGACACAAATACGCAAATACTTTGCCCGCTTTTTTATCAATATCAAACACATTTTCACACGTGGTGACAGTGATATAAACAATAACGCTACGAAGGTACTTTTGTCAAGGTATTCTATTGGGATTCTTTGACACTCATCAATATAGAATTCATTGTAAATTAACGGAAAACTTTTCTCTTTTTTATAAACGTTCCATTTCCGGAAGTACTATTGTATACACCTGGAGACTGAAGTAGTATTCTTAATCTGTTCCGTACTAAAAGGACTACTCCAGTCTTGCGGTATATAATATATTATTCTATTCTTTTTGAAGGATTATAAAAATTTCGTGAGCAACATTTGCGAGTCGAGAATATAGATAGGTTCATACGTACTTATTGTCTTTTACTAGATAGCACAGTCCGTTTTCTACTAGGGATTTTCTCAAAAACTTACTGTTTGATGGTCTATTGCTTGGTTTATAAATTTATTCCCTTTTGTTTTTTTTTTTCTCGTGAATCTCGAATACCACTCGAGAGATAGTTGTGTAGGCAAAATTGTTTTGATCAAGTTTTTCGTTCCGACAATGTCGCTCATGGAATAGCCAAGCAACAAACTCTAATAACCGAAAATTTTGCCGACAAAGTGTGCTCTTCTGATATATAAAAATGGAACCTCTATAAAAATGCAAAGCTGGTTGGTGGCTATGAGACTTAAGCCTCCCTACTCCCATACTGGATCAATTTTCAAGTCGATGACAGACCAATTGATTATAGGGTTTTCTCTTTCAATGAGGAAAGAACAAATTAATAGTAAGCCGATTGGAAATCAGCGCTATGTCGGAATAAGAAAATATATTAGATATTTGCTGCCCGTTAAACTGAAGCCGTACCCGAACACCAAGAAGCGGCAAAATAGTTTGAAAAGTTTTGTCGGATTTTCCGACGCTTCGTCGCTCACTCATGGCTTTCAGTGGTGAGAATTACAATTGTTAATTAATTTTGGTTAATTTTCATTACAATTATGTTTTCATAAGCTGTGCTTCGATTCGAATAACCTACATTTTCTACTACGAAAATATATATACACATATTCACTTTCAGTTCATGTGAAACTTTCTTGTTAGCATCCTTTTATCTTGAAAACTATCTCACCAGTACAGTACATGTTTGGGGCGAAATCAGTACACGTTGAAAAGTAATTTAATGTATTCCCATGTTTCCTAACTTTCACTACTAGAGACTATTGTTCCTTTTCTATAAACAAGTGCCCGATAATAAGCCAATGAAAATATTCAACAAATTTGCGGAAATAACCCCAATGTAATATTGGAAGAAATAGGTGAAGTCGAGAAAAAGAGAAGATCTGACCATTGGAAAGATCTGGTAGGGCTTAAACAATCGAAGACTTTTCTGGGTGACTACAGCCTGTTGAGATCGAATGAATGCATAAATCAAAGTAAAACTGCGCTAAGAGTTTTAACAGGGATCCTAACGGGACATTGTCGCCTGAATGTGCACCTGAAAAAGCTCAAAACAGTGGGGGAAGAAGAATGCAGATTTTGTGGCATGGAAGAAGAAACCCCATCCAGTTTCCAACTGCACAGCACTTCAGAATCCTAGAGCATAGCATTCAGGAGATTACTTGATAGAAGAGGAACATTTACCTAAGTTAAAGCCTGCAGACATCCTAAAATTACTCCAGGAAATAGGACTAGAGGAACTACTAGTTTGTGGGACTCTCCTCAGAAACTGAGTAAGAGTGAGGAGACACAATAGATATTTTATACTTTGGCAAGTTCATCTGAAACTGTGGAAGGAATGCAGTCGAAAGCATTCGATATTGCAACGTTTAACCATGAAAAAGCTAAAGTGCTTAGTATGTAGTGATAATAGTGAGAAAAGGGACTTTTTATAATTAACAATATTAAATTATGATTGAACGTTAATTCCATGATGTGCTTGTTTCCTTGGATTTTTTCTATAACAATATTTTTTTAATTTATGAATATTACAAGATGAGCACTTTTCCAAATTTTTTACGGGCTTCTCCTAATTACATAATTGGTGATTTTTATCGAAAGCTGACCTCTTATTGGCAAGAGCGTGCATGTGCTCTTCCCTCTCACTTCGTCAATTGACTGATATTGATTCATCCAGTGGCGTTGGTATCGTCGGGGACCTTTGTATTTTCAATTTTACTTGGTAAAATGGGTACCCTACGCCATTTGTACGTATGCGCCATGTTTCTCTTACCGATGCCCCTCAGCTTCAGATGAACTTGCCAAACTATAGGTCTCGGTGAATGTCACTTCAAAATACATACATACATACATACAACATGTATAAATCTGCCATTGGAAGCGATGATTATCGTCTTATGATGAGCACAGATATGTACTGGGTGTCTAATTGAGAGTCGGTAGCCCGCTGCATATTAGAAACTATTTATCGTAAGGCTCAGAGAAAAAAACTCTCACACTAGAAAATGCTGGGCATTATTTTCAGGCTAATAGTAGAAGGCGCAGTTTGCCCTAAATAAAAAATTCGCCGTCATAGTACTACCACAAAATTTGGATATTCAGAATAATGGGACTATTTTTTTTTTCGTGACTTTTTCTTTTCTCTATAACCTGTGAAATATATGCCAGTAAAAATGGCCGTTTTTTGCTCAACCTTGCAATGGTTTTCCGATCCAATTTTTTTCAAGGTTTAGGATCACTCACTGAGCATAACATCACAAAATACTAACAGATTCTGGTGGAGTTCCATGCGCCATCTTGAAAAAATGTTTTTTTCTGACTTCACGGGAACTTTTCATTTTTTATGACAAGGGTCATCAATACCATTATTGTAGGATATAAAATCTCGCACCTTTTGTTTCCCTCCACCTTCTGCTTCTGTATCTGTATCTGTAGAGTGGGGAGGGTGAGTGTGTAGGCTCACAGCACTTAGGCCACATGTGACCCATTGTACATCCTCCCGAGGAGTTGTCCTCCTAGGTCATTGTCCATCCTGTCCTTCTCAGGAAGGTGGTCAGGTCACTAGGAGACATCTCCTTTATATCGGCAGGTGTAGGCCAAGACTCACCGAACACACACTCTCTTATTGACGATAACTCCGGACACTCGCATAAGACATGCCTGACAGTTTCATCTTCCTGTTCACACATCCTGCATAGAGGTGTGTCCACTAACCCCATAGTATGGAGGTGTTTCCTTAGTTGACAGTGACCAGTCAGAAATCCTACTGTTAAACGTAGGTTTTTCCTGGTCATCGCCAAATATTTCTTCGGCGCCAGCTTTCCAGGGTCGCCCAGGGTGATCCTGGCAAGACTGCATCCTTTGATTCCATCCCATCTCTTAAGGGATTGAGCATGGGTGTAACGTTTGGCTAGTTCTGCAATTGTCGAAGTCGTTAGGCCGTAGGTGTCACTGGGTCCTAAAATTTTCAGTCCAGCGGCTTCCCTGGCTAAAGAATCAGCAATGCGATTTCCTTTACTCCTGTCGTGCCCTTTAACCCACCTCAGGATAATATTGTTATCTGCCGAGGCGTCAGCTAAATCTTGGTGGCACTCTAGTACTAGCCTCGATATAACACGTTGTCTGTTCAAGGCTAATAGGGACTACAGCATATAAAAAAAATCGAAAAGGTGAACCATTTTACCTATTTAAAGCACGCCTCAGCGTGTTTAAATCGAACTTTAAAAAACGCGCGTGTTTTAATGTTACCGTGGCAACATCAACAACTTGAGAAACGAAGTCTAAATCTATGGTCTAAATCATGTCTAAATGACAATTTTTTTATTATTGATCTGACAGGAGTAGTTTGTAATGTCAAAATTTTTATTCGAACAATATTTAACAATGTCAAATTTATAAATTAAAATGGAAAGTGCCGTTGGCATTGTTTGAAATATTAATATTTTGATTTTTCAAATTTTAGGAAATGGTATTCAAATTAATACTATTGACATTCACAGAACTCAATAATGTTGAACTTCCATCAAAATACAAATTAGTTTATGCTTTTCTCATTTCCATGACAACGCAAGGTATACATCATATACATCACGAATTCAACAATTTGACATTTAGTTCTCATTTCCATCTATGATTTCCATTTCTTGTTGTTGTAGTCGTTATAGACCAGTATTCATAATTTCAAAGTGACCAATAAAAGAAAATAGCGTAAAGTATTCGAGGATAACTGGTCTTGAAAACACTTGATCTATTTCGAGCTCTCCGGCTTCGCCAGCGTGCTCGAAAAATCGCGCGTGTTTTAAAGACCTTAATATCCACTTATACTTTAATATACTAATTTAACCAGGCTAGCAGCAGCAGATGCCCCCGTAGCACTGCTGTGTGTTTATGGAGCGATTTGAATTCAACCCAATCGTATTGTTGACTGAATAATCATAATCTTATCACTCAAAATAAAATATTTGTTCAAATATCCTGATGATAATGGAAATAGTCATTCCAGATTTATTTATGACTCGAAAAAGAATGTCAATATTCCATTATAAACCTGCACATTCAGTAATATTGTTCATCTTTTGATGATCGTGCAAACTTAGTGTTTTTGAAAATAAGTGGTCTCCCCTATTACGCAACCGATCTATACAGAAGTACAAAGCCACTATGATATTCGGCTCGCGGATGGTTCCAAGAATTTGTTCCGTTTCATGGAAGTGAGTTATTGTGGTGATTTATTAAAACTCAGGCTATTTGTTCACAGGTACTATCAATTGCTGCGGAAGAAGTTGAATACCTAGGAGTGATCTTTGACCAGAAGCTTACATGGAATTCTCAAATAGAAAAAACCACTCACGAGACCCAGAATCGCCCTTGGAAGGTGCAGGCAAATGTGTGGAAAGAATTGGGGATTAAATCCGACCATGACCAAA
>CAJUYI010000884.1:20533-38172 GCA_910591695.1 Galerucella pusilla | reverse complement strand
CAGTTTAACTCATTACGAGCTGCACGTGATAAAAAAAAGAGATTCTTCAAGGACAGCCCGAAAAGAGAAAATCCAGTGTATTTTGAAAAATGTTCACCCGTAAATAGAACAGATACGATTAACTGTGGCACCCGTAACGACATTAGTATTCCTTGTATGAATTTCAATAACTAAGTGCTTAATAATTGTATTATTTTCAGTATTCCATGGATAAAATTTGCATTGATATGTTCCTAAATAATCCGTACATTAAATTGTTTTGCTGAATTATACTTGATGTTTGTATTCATACCGAATAAATTTGTGTTGTTCAAATTCTAGCCTGTTTCTCTTAGCAATTCGATTCGAAAAACTGACATTTTCATTGTCGCATTTTGATTATTTCACATTTTTTTTTGTCTAATTGTCAGTCTCTCATTCAACAACCCAAATTTACCCGATAAAATACAAAGCTCCTGTGTTATTATGTGACAAGCTTTGTTGTAAATTAACATTAATTTACGACGAGCCCAAATCTAGTGAATTTTTGTGTCATCTATTTTATATGTCAATGACAAAGAAGGAATATTCTAAGCACATTGTTCTAGTTCCGTCCCAATTTTCATATTTTGCATTTCAAACTGTTTGTGATTTAGTAACAGGCGCAGTTGACTTGGCATGTAATTGCAGTGGAGTCGGCATTGCTGGATTCATAAAAAATTTCTTATGGCTGGATCTAATCAGTAGAATATTTTGCATTGTTCACTTTTTCCAGGAAAATAATTTCATACAAAATACTTTAAGAACAAGTCTGTTGGGTTTTTATCCAATTTTCCCTCCATATAATTATCACAAAATACTGGAATACTTGAATTTTCATCTCGTCATGATGCTCTTGAAATTTTGAGACAGCGATCTGAAGTTTCTTTCAAGAAATTTCCTAATTCAAAAATCAAAAATGATTATACTCCTACACAACGTGATGAGCTGGTTAGGATATATCAAGAAATTAGTAGAAGAAATAACGATGGTGAGAATTTTCGCATGAAGTTTATTTCCGGCCAACCCACCATTGTTCCTGTTCAGGAAAGACAACGAGAAGAAGTATCACTCCCCTAATAAAAACTCTGCTAAAGTCAACAAAAATACTATTTTGCCAAAAAAGTTTCTAATAACCTTTTGGAACTACAATGGCTACAATAAAATTTTCAACTTATGTGAAGAACCAATTAATTCTGACATTCTATGTCTTTCCGAAACTTCGCTTACCAATGATAACTTAATGTGCCTAATTTTTTGTCTTCCCATAATTACGTAACTGCGAATGCTACTAAAGTAAAATCTTTGGGACGGCCAAGTGGAGAATTGTGTATGTGTTTTAGAAATTATTTTAAGGTTACCGTCTTACACACATCTTTTTATTGTCTAATGTGTTTATTTTCCACAGTTAGCTGTAACTTCATTGTGTGCAACATACATTTCAAACCATATATTAATTTGGGACATGTGCTTAATGTTTTTCAAATTTTGCTGAAGGATGTTTCGGAAAACTATGATTATTATTGGCGGAGATTTTAATAGCCGAATTGGTAATATTGGAGCGGTTCCAGTAGAACAAATTCAAGATTCTAATCTACTTGAAGAACGATTAAGTTTAGACACTACTTTGAACACAAGAGGTAGAAAACTTACAGATTTTATGGTCGGAAATTCCTTTTCAATTTTAAATGGCAGGACATTACTCGATAATCCCGGTACATTTACTTTTTTGAGTAGTCAGGGTAAAAGTGTTATAGATCTGGTTTGGTTAAATAATATATTTCTATCAGATATAGACAATTTTTTTGTTACCGACAACGATTTCTCATCAGATCACTACCCTATCAACTTAATTCTTAACTATAGTACTCAATTACAAAAGCACACCAATAGAGAAATATTCAATAATTTGCCCAGTTTTTCATATTTTTTCTCTATCTTCTAAAATGTGTATGAAAAATTCTAATAGAACAATATTTATTCGTGACCTAGCTAGTTCTTTTTCTAATCTGGTGGATGTCATTCGTGAAACATCAACCCACCTAGGTATGTATTCTTTGAAAAGGAATCTCTCTAGTAAATCAAATTTTCTAAAGACTAATAAGCCATGGTTTGATGCCACATGTATTATTGCCAAAAGGAATATGCAAAATGCATTAAGAACTTGTCGAGACCGAAACTTTCCGCAAGATTCAAAAGCAATATATATAAAACTGAAATTTGAGTATTAAAATATATCTAAGAAAATCGAATATCAATCAACAATTATTACGAAGTTATCAAATTCACAAAACTCAAGAGAATTCTGATTGACGGTAAAACAATTCGAAATAGTTCCACTCATGGAGTGTTACCAGTTCAAGTATGGAAAAACTTCTATGGAAACTTGTACCCTCCTCTAGCAATTTCTACGGTTGATTTTGTAGATGCTGGTCACCCCTATATGGACGTTCCGCTTACAACTCAGGAAATATATGATGTACTGTATAAATGTAAAAATAATAAGTCTCCAGGAGCTAATGGCATTTTCTTTGAATTTTACCTTCCACATAACTGGGTTATATATTTAATTTCTTTGTTCAACTCAATCTTTAATTCCTCAATAATTACCAATTCGTGGTCTAACATTTTATTGTCTATTTTGCATAAAGGAGGCCCATCTGATACACCTGATAATTATAGAGGTTTGGCTTTGGTGAATTGCTGTACTAAAATTTTCACAACTGTTATTCTAAACAGATTATCTATATGGGTTGATAACTGCGGGGTTAACTGTATAAACCCTCACTTCGTGGAATCTACTCATCATATGGTTTTAAATGAAACTAACTATTTCTAAATTACTCCACAATATATTTGTAAAAATGTGTAAATTGCAAGTGAATTGACAATTGTTTTGATATAAATATCATCGTCATTTTTACAAATATATTGTGGAGTTATTTAAAAATAGTTAGTTTCATTTAAAACCATATGATAACTGCGGAGTTATGCCAGAGTGTCAGTCTGGCTTTCGTGCAGGCCGAGGGTGTATCGACAATGTTTTCACTTTGAGCTTTGTTATTAATCTACAGTCATATTAGACATAAAAGCCGAAAAGTGTTTGCAATTTTTGTCGATTTCAAAAGAGCTTTTGAATCAGTTCAGCACAATTTATTATGGCTGAAACTATTCAATCTTGGAGTTTCGTCAAAAATTATTGGCTTAATAAGAAGACTTTATTCACCAGCCACTGTTCAAATAAAATGTTCTGACGGCTTGACAAAATTATATGATCTAACTTTAGGTGTTCTACAAGAAAAACCCTTGAGTCCCCTTTTATTTGCTCTGTTTATCGCCGATAAGGAAGACTACTTTTATGCTCAAGGAGCTCAAGGTGTAAATATCGATAATAAAAATGATGTTCTAACACTCCTGTTTGCTGATGATCTCGTTATCCTGGCTCATTCTGAAATTGATGTTGCAAGGAAACTGAAAATTTTGGAAAAATATACTGACACCAATCAAGGTGGATTCCAAAAACCGAACTTCAAATTTTATTTCAAGAACGAGATCATAGAATTGAGTAATACATATACATATTTAGGTGTAACGTTCTCTTCCTCTGGCTTGTGCAGTGAAATGTCAACTGCAACTGTAAAAAAAGGTAAACAAGCCGTTGGCTCTCTCATTCCTGTGATGTGTAAGGCAAAAATTGACATGTGGTACCTATAATCAAACTATTTGAATCTCTAGCGTTAAGCGTTATGTTTAACAGTGTCTCTATTTGGAGTCCTCGTTATTTGGATGCACTAGAAAGGGTGCAAATACATTTCCTAAAACGAATCCTTTTGGTAGCGGTTAATACTCCGGACTCTGTTATTCGGATAGAAGCAGGAAGAGTTAAGTTGTCGTACAATGTTTTTAAAATGACAATAAATTGGTTACTAAACATTCTTCAAATGGAAAAATTTTGCTATCCCAGACTTTGCTTTGAGCAACAGCTACGTATTATGAATTCCGCTACTACAAAGTATAATTGGGCGTCCAAATCAAACAATTTTTTGTTGACGTTGACTCACTGCAGTTATGGAATCGATTAACTTATGGTCTAACGGCACAAAAAAAAACTACTGTTTTCCAAATATTATACCTTCCTGCACCAATCCGATATTGCTACATCGTCAGCGTACCCTTTCATGGCTCTATATACTGCTTTCACCACAACACGTGAACCAAGCAATTATTTACTGTTGAAGTCTCCAATTCAGATCACTCGTACTTTGGCTCAACTCCGTACGGTTAATCAATTTAAAATGAAGTTCACGTTAAACGGCATGACCTTTAGTATAGATCCATCCTACTTTAACATGTACTGTTTTTAACCTGGACGAGAAGAAAACTATTTTTCATATTTTGTTTGAGTGTCCGATATATACAGTCATGAAACAAAACATATCCTGTCTGCAAAATTTGGAAACATTAGTAAATGCTCTACAAAATATAAACCTATCTGAGGGAAAAACTATATGCTGCTACCTGTGGAATATTCTCAAATTGAGGTCATTTATACTGGATGAATAATGTATTTATTTTATTTTGTTTTCATTTTTTATTACAAACTGTCTTGTAAACTTGAGAAAAATTTCTTTTTGTATATTATCACACACTAACCTTGCTGTAAACATTGTTTTCTATAAGCAATGAAGTTATTATTATTATTATTATTATTATTATAATTATCACAAAATACTGGATACTAATTTATTAGAATATCGAGACATTTCCTGGATAATGAAGAACATCAAGGCAAGGGATACAACAATAACCATATTACAAGGGACATTTCCGCAATTAAATGTTAACGGGATCAGGTTTTATCCGGCTTTTGATTTTAATGTTTTAATTTTATGCAATCGAATGTTTCTGCTAAATTAGACAAATTGTTAATATAACAGTATGTGCATGAACCGATTTTATACGAATCCTACGAACCTAATGATACCAATTAACCAATACCGTAACACAGTCAGTTCAAATAATTCAGATTACCATTACTTCGGTAATTGTCAATTAATTATGTCCAATTCAATTATAATATCAGTTTTCGGTTTTTAGGCATAATTCTCAACTATAGACAGTAAAACTGTATAGGTACAATCGTTTTTTAAATTTTAGAAAGATGCCGTTATTTAACATGGGTCGTAGGAAAAATATCACACTATAAAATTCCACCGATCGCTTTCTACAGTATTATTACTATTATTATTCCAGTCGATAACAGTCGAAGGTCTCACTGTTTATACCAACTGTGAACTGTCGATAAGTTTTCTTTTATTTCTAACTTATTACTATGGAATATATTGAAGTGAAGCAGTGCGAATCTCACTAAAAACTCATTTCCCTGGGAGTACCCTAAATAGGGGAGATAATCCTCTCCAAGGTCACAATGGGCCTCCGAGAGAAATTACTACAGTGGCCAAGCACTTTTCACCTTTCAAGGCACCGGAATCGAATGGGAATGGAAATTTCTCAGCATTGCTCCAGCAAGGACAAGAAGGAGCTCTACTACATTTGGTCAGATAGTCGTAGCAGCTTAGAACTAAGTTATATACCAGAAGCATGGAGAAAGGCAATAGTAACCTCCATTACAAAAGCTGGAAAAAGGTTACAACAAACCCCAAATCCTTCAGACCGATTAGTCTAGCATCGTTTGTGCTCAAAACGAAGCAAAAAGCTAGTGACAATTATATCAGAATTGAAATTCTGGAGAGATTACTTCTTCACATGCATCATCAATTATAGATGAAAACAAAAAAGTTGATGCACAAACATTGATAAATATTAGAATCCAATGAATTCCTACTTCGATCGTGAACTGTAGAAAGAAACCGAACAAGTTTGAATTATATGCCAGGAAGTAGGTTAATATTGAGGGTGTCGGTTATTTGGTTCCAGCCCCGTACTAGATTAGATATCAATTCAAGATTCTTGCCAATAATATATTATTTGGTTCCCAGTAACAAAAAGGTCATTGGGAATTTGTTTCCCGGGCATTGCTGTATTCGATGCACATATATACTAAATGGGGTCTCATTGCTTTCCGGGAACCAACTTACTATACTATAACGACCAGGTACACTGAAAATGCCAGGAACCAAATAACACATGAAAATTATGTATTATGAACCAAATCACTCATTTTTTCTAACCCTTCTCAATATGGGAACCAAATAACATGTACCCAAAATGAAATGTGAGGTATATCCAACAAAATGAGTTCTGTTCTTATTTTTATCCGCGTCAGTCAGTTACTCTAACTTAAGGAGAAGAAATGATCGTCATTTTCAGATCGCTGCTACCGGTGTGTTCTTCGCATTGTTTCTTTAATGTAATCCTTAATTGAAAATGTCGCCGCTTGTTAAATTAGATCTGTAGTTCGTTTTCTGAATGCAAAAAAAGTTGAACCAAGTGAAATCTGTGTGCAAATCTGTGATGTGATTCGATGGTTAGAAGTACAATAAAGGACGTGATCAAGTGCACGATGAAGAACGCTTTTAAGCTTAAGCTAAATCGTAAGTTTACAATTAGTGCTATTGCTATGATATTTTGAAAACTCTGCTCACGTTTGGTACTAGGAATTTCCATTTAGCAACGCAAAAAACAACGGATGGGTAGTGCTCTCCAGTTTTTGATCCGCTACAATGAAAACGGTGATGATTTGCTTCCTTGGATAGTCACGGAGATAAGACTTTGATATCTTTAGACACCCCTGAAACTAAACGGCAATCAATGGAATGGAGGCAAACTTCGTCCACAGCGAATTTTACGCCTAAGCAAATCATGTGCACCTTTTTTTTGGACAGAAAAGATATTTTTTGCGCGATCAACCTTTTTTGTTTATTTACAGCATCGGTTGTCAGGTTGGTAGATTGTGTTTACTGGTTTCTAAGCATAACACGTCGGTAAGTGATTTACTCACCGTTCAGACGTCGGTAAGTGATTTACTTACCGTTCAGACGTCGGTAAGTAAATTACTTACCGACGTCTTAGCCCTACATACATTTAATTGGTCCTAAATAATATATTACTTCATTCATTACACAAATGGAAAAAAAAATTAGAAGATGTATATTTTTTTAATGAATAAAATCGAACAGAACAATATAAAAAGTAATAAATAGCATGAAAACAATTTCACCAAAATGCAAATTATATTTTAAACTGATCGATAAGTATAAATGGCACTTTTGACATTTCGTTCATTCCGAAAAAGTTTAAATTATTTTATTCGAAGTTTATTTCAATACGATCGTGTTAAAAATGGTATAGGCATTTCGAACGTTAAGGGTAATATCGGTCTCAAGCAAAATTGCTGTCGACCAGTAAACAACCCTTACCGTTCTTGATACTTAATATACTATTGCTAACGATTACAGTCGAAATGTGCTGTTTTTTTCCATGATAATGCCTGACCGTACACTGTGAACGTAGAAAAGAAACTCTCAGGAATTTGACTAGGACGTATATGATCATCCTCCGTGAAACCTGGACCACGCTTCTAGCGACTTTCATCTCTTCTGACACCTGAAATGTTTCTTTGGTCGCCAACACTTCAACAATAATGGTAACCTTCTACGAAGGACGCATACAAAAATTTGTACCATTTCATATGTAGGTATAACCAAACGTAACTAAATTTTTGGATATCAATAACATGTTATAGGTGCGTCGTTTGGGTCCTCAAAGTCTACAGGGGCCTAGATAATGCCAAAAATGACGTGTGAATTTTTAACACACGGTTGAGTATAATAATTCATTAGATCTCTAATTTCATCTCAGTATGTAGCCTTTAACTACATAATAGCAGAAGTATGGACTACAATTACGGTTCATCCGTTTTTATACAGACTATTGTTTGTCAGTAACGTACTACCTTTATGAATATACATTCGCATTCCTGGCAAAACTTCTAGTTAAACTATTGTCACTTTCTCTTCCAAAACCAAAACAGTAACCACCATTCACAATTGTCACCGGGTCGTTTTGTATACTTAAAACAAAAGTCGCAGTCGGCAATAACGGAACAGTGCTACCAACATAACGAACTAGTAGCTGTGTTGGTTTAATTAAGACGCGGGAGAGAGATGGGAAAGTGGGGTATGGTGGAAGAAAATGCGTCGTAAATTCGTTCTTGTACTCGTAAATCCCGCTCGGTCGGTCGAGCAGACATTTCCTGAATTTCCTAAGGAATTAAAAAAGGAAGGAAAGTACAGAGTTGGCTTCAGACTTATAACAAAAGCATTATTGAATAAGTGGAAAAACCTAGGTTAGGTGTGTGGTGAGTGGGTCTATGAGGCCCTCCACTGCGACTCGCAAGAGTCTATTGTGGCTCACACGTATTCAGATCCCACCATACAAATTTAGCTTCCTAATAAAGCCGATTAGTTTATTTGGTAAATGATATTTCAGGTCCGAGGGAGAGAGAGAGACCCTGCCAAACATCAGATACCTGATTCGAGCCGCGGCGGGGCAGGCACAAATAATATGCTCTACTGTTTTATCATCTTCCAGACAAATACGGCAAGTCGGATCTTTCGACAGTCCATGTATTAACATACGGTGATTCAAAAAGGCCTGTTAGACAACGTAGATCATGCCTGTTATAGTCAAACATTTGTTGTAAGACATTCTTCGAAAGATGTATAAAAGCCTTTGAATGAACCAATACTGGTAAATTACGCCAGGAGTCTAGCTCTTTTTGCTGTCCAGGTATTCAATGATTGTTCGGCAAAACTTATTGCGATCCCAATTGTAGGTTATGGTCCGATAGAAACACGTGCAGGAGAGTCTGCCGTCTCGTTTCCTTCCATGCCAGAATGGCCGGGGATCCGGACCAGCAGTACTTCATTGAGTTCTCCTATTGAGGAGAGTCTTTTTTTGGCAGTCTTGAACCAATTTCGACGTAACACGGTGAGAGTTGGGTACTCTTAAAGCCGCTTGGCTGCCCAAGAAAACTCTCATCGTTCTATGTATGAGATTGGCTTGCTCCAATCTTTCCACACATGGAACAATGGCGTACATTCGCTCCTTCTTCAGGGGACACTTACTTTAACGGAAGTTTACGTTTATCCTATAATTTCTCCGGAAATGGGACTGAAATAAAAATAATAGGAAGAAGAGGAAGAGGAAAAAGAAGTAGGAGTTTATCCAATATACATACATATCAAAATTGACTACCACCAACCTAATAAGAAATTCTCGATTGAAAAAAATTGTTTTTCTTCTTTTCGGTCACATGACCAAGTATTTTGAGAAAATGTTAATATCCTCTCAAATTATTCCCAGAACATGCTGCTATAATTATTTCAGGTGTTATGCTTGCCGATTTCCAGATTTCAATTATTAAAATCATTTGGGCGTGTGACATTGACAAGACATTTCAAGTAACCCCAATCATGGCAAAAGTGGTAGAACTTCTTTTGGATAAATTTATTGCATTGAGTAGGTAATATTCTACCGATCAAGAGAATACTGGATACAAATGTTTCGAAATAATAAAAAAGTGGAACAATTCTTGTGATACGTCAAAGATGTACAATTTCACGATTGTACTGTAAGCAGTTTACAAAATATATAAGAATGTCAAAATGGCGTGGGATACCCAGTCTACATATGAAGGCGTTGTACACGAACTGCATAACTGGAAATTGAGGATTGTTGAAACTTGAAACTTGGATGTTCGAAAAGGGTAAAATATACTTGATTTTTTTTGAGTGAACAATAATGATTGAAACGGAGGAAGCTTCCTACAAGTCCCGCTCTGCAATCTGTCTGAAGTAGTTGAGAACTTTAATTGGAACTCAACCTCTCAAAGAACTGGTCATCAAAAAGTTCTTTTAAATTAAACATCAATGTAAATATTTTCACTCCTATTTAGGAAATGCTAATTCATATATTATTATCCATGAAGTCATCACCTGAATGTTCCTAATTCCTAGCCTGGATAGGAAGGATGTCACTTTTTCCGGAGGACAATAATTAAAGAAAAGAGGGAGAAATAGAGCCGTCAGACAATTAGTGGTTCGAAAGAAAAATGGGATGTTAAGAGGTCGAGGCAAAAGAGATTTGTTTAGTTTTTTTGTTGACAAAAGAAGATGTGGTCATTTTACAAGACCAGTATTTCAATGGAAAACCAGACATTTTTATTTTATATTTCTATTGGAATAAGAACAGATGGTGAGTATATGTATGTATACCTATATTTGAAAATAATATATCTTTCCATGTTCGATATGAACTGAATACCAATTAAATCAAACCAAAAAAATATCGAAAATATCATTGAATGACATAATGATCATAAAGATTAAACCAGCCTTATACTGAGATGGTCAAATGCACCGTTTATGTCTTTTGAAAAATTGCTTAGATTTAATGCGGTGACTGTGAAGATAAAGTTCTTATTCTAATTATTGAAACTGTTTCATGATACATAATGGACCATATTTTATTGATAATGGTCAGTCTTATCCACAAAACTATTCCTCGGGGAAGCTGTTGATCCCAAAGTAAGACGAATACTAGAAAACGATACAATTTCATATATGCTTTGCTAATGTTTCGACAAGATAAGGCACCTTCATAATACACTTTCGATGTGAGACGAATTGGCCAACATAGGAATGGCCTCCTAGGTCACCCGATATTACTCCCGAGACTTTTTTCATGAGAATATTTGAAAACCGACATTTATGCTACTCAGGCCGCATGGATGATTCATATCAGCAAATTGCTCAAGAATGTCGCCAAATAACCCCATGTTACGCAATGTTCATTCGAGATTTGGTTGTATATATGGGAACCAATGAAAGTCAATGTCAGCACCTTATGAAATAATTGAGTATTATTTTGCTGATTTTTTACGGATTAGAATGTTACTATAAGTAAATTGGAATTATCCGTAACTCCCATCTGATTGATTTTTCACTTGTATATTATACATTTTTGTAGTCCTCTAGTAGAGGAAAGTCCGCAATGCGATAATGCTTGTGGTGTTCCATTTGAAAAATTGGGAAAGTATGGAGTAGAGGGTTAAGTTAAATAATCTACATAATGAGCAAAATTACGTCCCTCTTCATGTGATTTTTACTGAATAATTATGTGGAGCGTATAATTTTCATTGAAACGCTTTGTATAAAATATACTTAATAAATAACTTGCATCGAACTTACATAACATTTTTAGCAGTAATAGGTACCTTTCTACTGTTCTTTTGGAAGAGGCGGCTTACCTGAAACAAAATACAAAATATTGTATGAAATTATCAAAAGCAATAATAAATTACTGAATACAACAGAAAATTGATTCCAATTGATCGCAGACTAGAGAATCATGCTAAGCAAAAAGAGAATTGGATAATGTAGTACAGATTCTATCCTGGACTAGTGTATTTTTATATTTATTTGCAGTCTGTTCCACTTAATTTGTTTGTACTTGCTCTACTTATAAATGATACCTTGTTCAATGATTACATGTGATCGGTCAACCGTATTATTAATATTGAGGGCTCATATTTCCAGGGGCCTATTTTAGCATCTTCTAGACCGGTATCCCATGACACATGTAGGCTTCATTATTTCAAATGTTAGCCCTCATAAACCATAAAGTTTCACGTGAAAAACAAGTGAAATAAGGCTATTGTCCATTGCCCAAACATTGCTAATCCTACAGGGGACATTTTGAGTTAAGCAAGATCATTGTTTTTTTTTTGGAAAATATATATATATGAAAATTTGACAAAGTCGATAATGAGAAGAATTCCAAAAAGAAAATAAAACAAACCATGGCTGAGCATGGTTTGTACTAAGTGTGTCCAGAATGTTGCCACGTTTTTTGTTGATGTGTATTTTAGTGCTTGTTGGAGCATGTTGTCACATTCGAAAATTATCATCAATGCGTTTCCACGTTTGGAACACAAGAGAGGCTCAATAAGGCAACTCTTTATCTTTGCAAGTTATGGCGAAGGAGCAACAAGTGCTTTCTCCAATATTTCAAGTTAAATTCAGAAATATAAAATAATTATATTACCATTATCATTATTCTGTTCTTGTTTCTCGGGTTTTCGTCCAATCATTTCACATAACTTCCACTGTTTCGGACGAGTGAGTAATACTAATATCAGTTAACAAAAAAAGTACTAGCCACACTTTATACAGTGTGTCGCATTTAAGATGAAGACCTATAGTTTCGTTCTTTGAAAAATTACAAATTTGATTTTTCGCAGAGGGATACATGATAATGAGCCACATGTTTATAGCTAATCAACTGAAATATTGGCTGATTTTGATTCCACGAACAGGGTCACTTTTAGATATTTTGCCCCGAGCTAGAAAAATTCGAAGAGTCATATCTTGACAGTATTTTCGAGTGTCAGCTTAAGGATATGATTGAAATAATACCCTTCTTGGTGTGCGTCATCGATCGTTAATGTCTTTTCAACACATTACGTAGGGAGGAATGGAAAAAAGGCAGGTCTGTGTCTGTGTCAAAATATCACAATAATGAACCGTTTAGATGTTTTACAAACGTTAACCCTAATCTTTGAGCTACAAAAACTTGATTGGTTGATGTTAAGATTACGTGCAAGCGCAACCTATCAATCCGTAGGTCAAAATACTATGAAGGCGTTACTTCCGTAGCGGCAATGTGTCTCGAAAGTTCTCGACAGCTCTGTACTTTGTTGTTTACGGTCAATTATAAATAATGAAAAGTGAATATTAGTGTTATTGTTGTATTCATTCAAATAATATGAAAATACGCCTAGACACACGGAAAAACATCAGCATTTTGAAAGTTCTTAAGTATCAAATTTGAGGTTAGCTATATGTCAAAATAGCAAATAAAATAAACGACATGCCGAAAGCCCGAATATACGTCACAATCGATGACGCACACCAAGAAGGGTATTATATTTCAAACATAGCTATAATAATTATATTGAAGTGAATCAAGCAGATCCAGAAATAAGTCTTGGAAAAATATGTCGCCTCAACTGTCAATTAGTGTGAATAAACTAAGTGTCCAGAAATAAAATCGAATTGAATTTTGATAAAAGCAAAACCACAGAATACACCATCCCAAGAAGAAGCGAAGCTTATTGTGCTATTTTACAATTCATTTTCTGAGTGCGCATGTCTGTGATGCATACAAGCTACACATCTGTATGTGGGGTATTGAAGGAATTCCACTAGCATCCGTTTTACATTTGAAAAGTGCAATCCTTAATTCCAGCTTATTATCACAACAGAGTTCAATCTGCCGAATTGGATGAAATAACATTGAATCAAATCAAAACTGAGGACTATATTTACTGCCTGCACGGTTAGATCGTCATAGGATTTTTTTGGAACATAACTACTCTACCAGAATTGAATGAAGATGTATCACTTAATTTTCGGGAAAATATTGTTTTCTATTATAATGGTGTACACATTGTATTAAATTGCCGAAATTATCCAAATGCACAATTTCCTAATGGATGTATCGGAAAAGGAGGGTCCATTTCTTGGCCTTCAAAATGTTATCTTCATCAATTGCGCAAAGAATATTTCCAGCTCTAAAACGCATGTCCAAACACAGCTCCGTAACTTAAAGTGTCATCCACCATCGGAATCAGCTAGTTAGGAGTGATCTCAAATTACACCAGATCAGGGTATTGTATGGAATGGAATTTTGTTATAGGTACAACCTAGATACTCAAGAATGAAAATTGACGTATTTCAGATTTTTCTTCAAAAGTTTTTGAATTGAGAAATGATTAATTTATCTCAAACTCTTTAATATATAAGGACCGAAGGTTTTCTCTCACTTTGATTGACATTTTGACACTGTTTTGAAGGACGTAAGTAACACTTATCAAAAAGGTATAGGTATAGGTATAGAGATGCAGCTGAGAGTGTCTGACTTACCTTTACCTCTTAGCTGTCTGAGATACGTGTGTGATGTCTCTGAGGTAGCTCAGTAGCCCTCTGTTACACATCTGGTACGGCTCTGGTACCCCTCCCATGAATCTTTGATACACCCCTAGGAGCCTTTGTCAAATTCGCGATGCAACCACAACTGATAAAACCAGGATGTCTGGCTGTTTGCCTCAATCGCCTCTATACCTACCAAACCTTAAAACCGACATTTTCTATAATTGACACTTATTCACACAACATATTTTTGAATTATCTTGGAAACGCTAAAACATAAATGATAATAACCCATGGAGTTCTTATCAGTGTAATTGATTTCGAATTGGCTATTTTTAAACACGTGACTAAAAATACCCAGTCTTGATGGGTTTGAAGGTCAGAAAAAAATTATCAAAATAACAGTGCTCATGATGCTATCAAAATCTGTACATAATTTCATGCGAAAAGTATTAAGTTATATCAATGAAACTCGAACTTTATTGAGAGCCCTATCTTATGATTGTGCGCAAAATCGTTCTCGACTAGTAAATGTTACTCACATCCCTCGCACTATAAATAACTGATAAAGGTACAATTTCGAGTAGGAAAAAGAACGTTAACCTATGTATCCCCAACTGTGTTCCAATCATCAAACAAATGTTAGGTACCTTTTCCTTGAGAATGTCTTAGCAACAATAATACAAACTTCTTGTCTGGTAAAATATTAATTTTCCAATTGGTTTTCAGGTGAATGACACTGAAATTATTTAATAATTCAGTTGTCGAATTATTCATTATTTGTATTGGCAGCGCTGTCGGTTGGAAAAAGATCGATTCCTATTCAGACGTATTTTCCGATTGATACAAGAACAAAAGGGTAAGGGAGATAGTAACAGCGGTAGCCATTATTTACTAGTTGGAAATATGTCAGAGAGTGTTTGTCGGCACTTGATTTTGTTTTTGTGAAATGGGGTGAATTGAATTTTTGACAATTATTTTCCATAGCGCTGACCTCCTAGGAGCTGGTACCAAGAATCTGAGAAGGTGGTGGTGGGGCTGGGAGATAATGATAGTCCTAATATATGAAACAAAGTCGGGTTTGTTCAAACGGCTGGACCGATTTTCTTGGTTTTTGATTTGTTGTATTTTTTTCCGTCCCAAATAGCAAAATCTCTATTGAAACCTTTGGGAAAATGAAATAAAAGGAAAATAAATTTCCAATACAACTGTCAAACATTTAATTTTCCGTCTATACGGCAAGCTCTCCCATAAATCAATTGCCATATTAACAAATGACTCAATGAGAGGAAGTCAAATGAATTATACCTTGTTCTTGAAATAAGAGGAGCATTTAAGAAAACTTTCAAAAACACCACTAAAAGTTACTAGATTGGAAGAGTGTTCCGAAAGTGTCGTGCTCAGACTTATCGAGCTAATTGACACTTATGTGAAATATGTACTGTACTGTTTTTCTTATCGTGGCCAATGAGAGATCAAGACATGTCTAAATACCAAATCGTAATTGGAACCAGGACATGGAACCAGGACATGAGGCCAGACAATGGCGAACATAACTCACATTATTGTGAGAACATTGTGGTTATATTTTGTAAATTATTATGAATGACCCCAATGATCATTTGATAATTTGAGTATAAATTAGTATAGTATGTATAAAATGCAATTGAATGTTTAATAAGTGGAATTATCCTTTATTTATATTGGAAGTTTTGATATCGAAAAATACGATAATTTTGTAGGTACCTACCGTAATGTAAGTGAAATTATCAAAAATAAGATTTTACTTGTAAAATTTTTGTGAATTGTTTATATAGGTTTATTAAACCTTGCTTCACTGTCAGCGATAAATGACCCAAACTTAATAATTTCCTTCGTTTCGGTGGCGAAGAAAGTCCACTGGTACTTGGAGTACTGTCTTGGTCCATATTCAAATAGTTTATTATAACGTAACGAAGCAATACAACACAATAATAAGATGTAAAAAACACAAATAAGAGGTAATAAGCCCAAACACAATATGAAATAGCAAACGCAAATAAGATGATAAACAGCAAACGCGAAACTTAATAGAGATTGGAATATTTTCATGTAAATGAGCACAAAGCTGACAAATGTCGTTGTAGCTATGGTTGTCAGTTGTATCAAAAGAGCTATGTGAAACGGGCGGCAATCTGACCAATCACTAGCTTGCAGAAATGCCAACTTAAATTCAAATCGCTCCTTTTAGTTTAAAAACAAGGTATAGTCTCAATGAATAATTTCATATTCTGTCAATCATATAATAAGGTGAATACTTTATAGCTGAGTACACATGACTCGAAAGTCAAGAAAACATATTTGTATTCTGTGTAAATAATAATTTATTAAAATCGCATAGCGCTTTCGGCTATTAAGCCATCTTCAGTGCTTACTCGTCAGGTAATTTATACAAGAAACTTTGACAACACATTGACGTCATAAATTAAAAATATAGGATAACATTAAATATAAAATGATCCCCTGTTTAGGGTTTGTTAAATCTAGATATTAAACATTATTAAAAATCTTGTTAAAATTATTTTAGACTGAACTCCGAACACGTGTTCGTCTAACGGATGTTGAAGTGACACTGAAGTGACACTGATGATAATGTTTAATATCTAGATTTAACAAACCCTAAACAGAGGATCATTTTAAATTTAATGTTATCCTATATTTTTAATTTATGACGTCAATGTGTTGTCAAAGTTTTTTGTATAAATTACCTGACGAGTAAGCACTGAAGATGGCTTAATAGCCGAAAGCGCTCTGCGATTTTAATAAATTAATATTTACACAGAATACAAATATGTTTTCTAGACAATCATATAATAGTCAGTATATTTTATAAATATATAGCTAGTGGCACAGATCAGCGGGATATTTGAAGTGCAAGGAGAGACACTTCAGGTGTTGATTTGAATCAGGCAGCGTCTCCTTACGATTGCAAAATTGTCTACAGCTCGCATCGTTTAGTTGGCATTCTACGTTGTTTGCGAGAATTGTGAGGCTTAGGAGATTGCTGGAGAAACGCTTGGATTGTGCTGCCTTAATGGCGAAGTCAAATTGCCATTTCGATTTTATAGTACATGCATTCAAATCTATCGAATGTGTAACAAACGAAGATGAAGCTACTAATTATCCAATATCACTTAGGGTTTAAGCGATTAGTTTTGCTTTCGACATGACGATTGACAAATCACAAAACTAATCCTTGACCTTTTTGTGGTTTGTTATCTATTGTTTTGTCTCCATCAGTCAGAGGCTTAGAGTCCAGGCATCTCAGTCTTCAGGGTTTTTGTGCTTTTGGTTGAGAAGTTTATGTGAAAAGACCGGTAGCCCTTATCAGGCTTTCACTAGGTTCTTCTTAGGGAGTCCTTCTTTAGATGCTCTAGTCCTGGGAGTCTATATCTCCAATGAGATAATGCTTAACAGGTTGTTTCCTTCTCTTCCATGTTCAACTGATAGATAGGTTCATTACCATATGACGCTTGTATGCATGTGCTTCCTCAGGGTACAATGACCAGTGAGTGGAACCGTTACCCTCTGGCCCCTGCTAAGGTATGATATTTCACTAGTCAGTGTGCCTGGGGGTTTTTAATCAAGAGTTTGCTGTATTCCTGTTTTTGCATGTGTCTCCAGTAC
>CAJUYI010000884.1:0-10533 GCA_910591695.1 Galerucella pusilla | reverse complement strand
TTTCTGAAATATCATGAAACCTTTCAACTGAATTAAGATTTACAATCACATTAAGGTATGCAATACTGTGGTTTTTTTTTTGGAATTAATTTCCATTTAAAATCCAAATTAATTCCAATACAAAACTTTATAGTATTGCTTATAAATGGCACTAATTGAAGCACTTGAAGGCATTTCATGACCACACTAAATTCCAATTTGGCTATTCATTTTTTTGGCATTTTTTAAAGTCATTATTTCTATTTCTTGGCTACTTTTCATGACTTACTAGCAATCTTTGCTACTTGGTTGCAATATTTAGTCTTAAACAAGATAATACGTCTTTCAAGAAAGGCTGAAATTATTCTATAAAATGCTCAGAATATGCTAAACATTATTATTTTTTCTGAATTATATGCTTCGATCTAGCATTATTTGCCTGGTAAATGAAATGTATTACTTGGGTATATTCTTTGATTCTCAAATGTGACAAGACCATACTATTATGCGATGTTGCCGGCTGCCAAATTATTCGTGTACGAACGTTTATTCGAACGGTGTTGAAAAATACACATTTAGCACCGTATACGGAAAAATTCATGTGGAAATAACCGTTCACGCATAATATTCGTGTGAACTCGGAAATCGCACCCCACAGGCTAACTCAAATATAAATCTTAGGGATGAGACGAGAAAATGCAAAGTTGCCTTTCTAGTATATAGATATGTTCAACAATCTTAAGCGCGGTATCTACTTGTTGCATCCGCCCGTATCGTATCATCGTTGTGTATCAGTGGATACGGGATCCGTTGCAAGGTGACGTATCAAAATTTGATACAAAGAAACGCAACCAGTTTGATCGGTAGTTGGGTGCTTTTCTGCCGATACATAAAAGGAATGTTCGATGCAGTGTGAACGGCGGCCGGCCGCGACGTTTCCGAACACGTCTGTACGTCTGCACGTTGCATCTTTTTTGTTCAGTTATTTCCAAAGGAGGGTTTAGTGTATGTTGTATGGTGGAAGTGAGAACAATTTGTGTTGTTAATTGTGGAGTGAAGTACATACGATACGATAGACTTTATGGAGGTTGATCGTAAATATGGACTGCTTTGGAACCCGAAACATCCAGTTCATTTCAAGTTTCAAAAGCAGGATGCTTGGGAGGGATTCGAAAAGGAACTATATATAGGTCTGTTAATTGGAATAGAAAGGAAATGGATCTTCTTTTGGTAGCACCGAGAAGAGGGATAATGAAGTACCTAGTTTACAGCTACGCATATCTTTCCTGTATAATACGGATAGGCACTTAAATGGAAGCATCAAGAAATTCGCGAACGTTGCAACGTAAAATACCAAAATGAAACGACAAGATGATACGATAAATTGAAACGATACGGGCGGATGCAACAAGTGGATACCAGGCTTCAGATGCTGGCTCTAGCTGGTGTCACGAAACGAATGAATTATATAAATAAACACATAAAAAAGCATGTGCAGGCAATATATAAAATTGAACAAATCAATTTAACTACTTGGAAGGCTCTTATTCTACAGAATCCAACAATGGTCTGATGAGAAATATAAATACGTATCAATATTTGAAGACAGTTCAGACCAGTATCTAAATACGGCATACACTGACCAGCGGAATGTATGTATATCGGGTTGACATTTACTGAGAGCTAAAAGATCTATTATGCTCCTCACTCTTACTCATAGTTCCTGAGGAAACTCTAAGAGACAAGTACTTATTTCCTTCAGTCCTATTTAACGGAGGAATTTTAGGATGTCAGCAAGTTTTAACTTAGTTCTATCTTCTATCCAATAATCTGGTGTTGTTGTTGTTGTGCCCTGGGACTCTGAATTGCTGTGCAAATTGCAAGTATGTGAATAGAGGTTTTTTCCTTCCATGCCACAGAATCTACATTAATCTTCCTCCACTATTTTGAGCAGGTTCCCATTCAGGCGACAATATTCGGTTGGGATACCTGTTAAAACTTTCACTGCAGTTTCCCTTTTACTTGTGGACTCCAATCCAATCTTAACGGGCTGCAGTCACCCAACAGAATATTCCCTATTTTAAGCTTTGCTCATTTTTTCCCATATTGCATCAGTAAAGGGTAAGTACGACACTATTCTGAACTCGACATTATATATAAGGTATAAGTCATAGTGGTGAATAATGCTACTAATCTGTTTTATTACAGCAGACTTTCAAAAGAGTGGTGGTTTTCTGTCTCCCAAAAGAACAGGTCCAGCTATTTTGGAGTCAGCAGAATCATCACCACAAAGAGACACTACACTAGAAACTATGTCTATTCCAGTAAATAGAGCGTTTGTTTGAGTAAATTATAGCATCCAAGGTAATAACCAAATAAACTTATATCTTCTTAAGACAATCAGATTTATCTGAGACGTGGAACAAGAAAATGAAGAGAAAGGAAATCCCTGAAAAAATGAAACTACGTTAGTATCAACTCAATATTAGGCCACAATTAGATCACAGATAGTAGGGGGCCTAAAAATGGCTGAATTTAAAATGCCAAATATTTTGGTTCCAGTAAAACCCAATATCCACCAAAAAACAAATTATCAATGGCCCAACAATTAAATTCGATCTCCATGAAATTTGCAAACTTTTTTGTCATGGGAAAAAACGTTATACAAAGGACATCTTTTTCCAAAAATACTGCGTTTTGCCAGGTATATCTAGTTACAACTTAATATTTGCGAATGGTATTACTGGAATAGGTCAAGGTCGACTGTCACTTAGTGATACATTTGATGGCAGATCAAACAGTTGCAAGGTTATATTCATTATCGTGGTTTTTTTTCTGTTATAATACGTCATACTAATATCGTTTTATTATCCAGAAAATGGGAAAAATGAAGAAATGTGTCCAAATGGTACCAAATTAATGAAGCCGACTGCCTACTAGCCTGACTTTATTCCCAGAGAATCAGGTAGGCCAATTGAGAACCGTAACAACCCTTCCCACTTTTCGCAGTGCTTCTCAAAAACGTCGCAAATGTTTGAAAAATTGCTGGGAACAAGAGTGAAATAGACAGACGTCACAACTGTGGGCGGAGCCTGGACTGGATCCAAACAAACTTTCTTTCTATGTAAAAGTCTCATAAGGAAATTTTTTATTTAGTGTTTTCAACGTTATAAAGGCAAAATAAGATATCTAGTTTCCATATTGTGTTAGAGAAACGTGTCTTTTGAGTGTTTTTGTATAGGTTTTTGCCAAAGTGAGTTAATTTAATCACTAAATTAAGTTTAAAACTTTTTAAGGTTATGTTGGCTATTTAATTTTATTTGAAACCATCTAAACTGTATTAACTGTATTCTGTTCTGTATTCCTAATTTCTATATTCTATTATTTTCAGATGGCTACAAAACATGTCTTAAAGCTTTCTTTGTCCATGAAATGGCAATCACAAACTGAGTGGGTTGTTTATCTCTTCGCCTGTGAGTAAATAAAATATTTCAATGAAACATTATTTAAAAATGATATTAATTACTTTTTCTTCACCTTATAAGAAAAATCCATTTGTTTCTCTCAGCCTGGTTTGTTGGGAACCGGAAAAATTGCCAGGTTTGCTTTGCACTGGCACAAAGCACATTACCATAGTGTCTTAAAAGCCCTGAAAATATACCTATTCAGTTGAGGTCACAAACTAAATAATAAGGTAAAGATAGCCTAATTCAAATTGGAAAACCTAACTTACATACAATCAAGTACATTGTACATTAGTTTAGAATATACAAACATATAATAAATAAATATATAAAATTAAATAGCTACATGTACCTATATAATAAATGTATAAATAAACAAATACATACCGCATTTATCATAATTTAAAAAAAACAATAATCACATACATATCAATCTTTAACTGTTTGTAGTAAATCTTCAATAATTCTTAGTAAAAATAATTCTAGGTTTATCGTTTAACTAAATAGTTCATTAATCCTCTTTTAAATTGTGGCAAACTTTGTGAATCTTTTATTCAATTTGGTAGCTTGTTATAGTCAATAAATCCTTTAAATATCAATATTTTTCAATTAAACGTTTTGGTTTGAATGTTAATATGTAAGTGATTGTTAGTTCTAGTATTATATTCATGTATTTGACTGTTAAAGGTTATATATTTGTTAAAAAACATTGGCAACAGATTGTGCAACATCTTATAAATGTAGGTTAATGTCATATAAATCAGCCTATTTTCAATCGATAACCACTCCAATGTTTCCATCACTAAAGATACTGGAGTCACCCTGCCACATCTTAATACAATTCTCATTGCTCGGTTCTGTAATTTTTGCAGTGCCCTTAATTTGTTTAAATCGAAAGTATACAGTAAGGTAGGACAGTATTCAAAGTGCGGCTGTATTATGGTTTAATACACTGTTATTCTAGAGTTAATACTTGAATGTTGCGATACTCTGGAGTAAAAGTACCTATAATTTCTTTAAAAATATTTTTGTATGTAACTAAAATGACTATTGAAATTTGAGTGATTATCAATCATGAAACAGTAGAAATTATCCAAAAACCTATCACCAAAACATAACCAACATAACCACAAAACTTAATTTAGTAATCGAATTAACTCACCTTGGCAAAAACCTATACAAAATCACTTAAACGGCACGTTCCTCTAACACAATATGGAAACTAGATGTCTTATTTTGCCTTTATAACGTTGAAAACACTAAATAAAAAATTCTTTATGGGGCTTTTACATAGAAAGAGAGTTTGTTTGGAACCGTAATAGGCTCCGCCCACAGTTGTGACGTCAGACTTAATAACTTCTGTGATAAATACCAAAACGATTCAATGCACAGGCACTCAGCCAACGAAACTAATGTTCACAACCGTTGACTTTGAATTTCTTGAGACCGGCCACGATATTGATTGACTTTTAAGCCTCCAATCATTGTTAAAATAAGGGTTTATACAAAAATTGTATAAGTTCATGTGCAATTCAGTTTTCTCTTGATTCTTCCTTGAAGTTTGTGATTTCAGTCCCTCAAGACTTCCAGTACTGTGAATATACATGCGTGTATAGATGAACTACAATGTTTTATTGGTTGTGTCTATATTTATTTCCATGCACGACTTTCGCGTACTAGAATGATTGCCTTCATGGCTTATTAATACTGTCTGTCTCGTTATCATTCCTAGCACATATACATAACGAAATCGCAATAATTTTTGCAATGACGTGGCACTTATGAGGGCTGGAATCGTTGAATTGATATTTTGTGCTACGATTTATCCCTGAAGAGAAGAATTTGAAGTCATCAATGGGAAATATGAAAAATGTTAGTCGATTATCAAGATTTTCCTCGGGGAGCACAACATCGTATTATTCATGTTCCATATCAAACCTTGCTTTAACACGTTTGAAAACAAAATTTCAGATGTCTCAAACATTCCGTATTATACCAATAAGAGTGAAATATTGAAATTAACTTGATTCTAAGTCTCTATAACTACCACTGAAAGTCTGGTAGATTAAAATTGGAGGTTTTCAACCTCATGAAATTATAAATATTGATGATCTGGTGAAGTGTATCTCAAAGTAAATCGTCTAAGTCCCGGTTGTAGATGCATAGTTCAACTGTGGTTCTGCGTTGAACCGAGTTCAATTGCAAATTTTTGTTGTAAGTACGTCAGTCACTACTGATCTGTGGTTCAAATAGAAGTTTACGTGAACGGTCCTCGAAGGGCGTTCAAAGGCGGTTCAAGAGGGTTTTGGCATTTGACGTTGAGTTGTTAACCTTAAAAAGTGAGGTTGAATATCTGATAATTCATTATTTCAATCAAAATGAACGAATTATTAGAAGAATTAACCGACGATGAAGATTTTTTACAAATTTTGAATGGTTTTTTACATCCTAGAAAACCGCAAACCTTTAGAAATAGACCCAGTCATTTTGAAATATGGTCTGATAGTGAATTTAAATGTAGATTTCGATTAGAAAAACAAACTGTGAGATTTGTAATCGATGTAGTTAATAATAATAATAATAATAATAATAATAATAATAATATCTTTATTGCTTCAAATTGATACAAATCAATATAGCAAGAAATCCGGAACAGAGTCTATAAATTTCTAAGATATACTTAAGCTCAAAACTAGGTTTAAAGTACACAGCACACAATATAAAAGAGAAACTTTCCAGAGAAATCAAGCAGAACAGCCAATGAGGAGAACTGTGAAGTAACCGAACATTGTAGTGTTTTTTTTATTAATATAGAGATCCCCCCACTGGCCCTACCCATTGATTTCTCCTTAATAGCGTGAACAGAGTAAATGTTGAGATCAAAGAAATTTAGGATAAAGTAATCACTATCATGGGTAGCCCATGTTTCGCATAAACAAAATATATCAATATCTTGTGAGAAAACGTCATCGAAATTCCCGATGCCCTCTGAGTTCCAAAACATTTTAATTGTTGGATTTTTTTTTATTTTCCTTTTTTTTTATTTTTATATTTGCTTTTAATTTTATTAATGCCCTGACTTTGAATATCGCTCTTAGAACCAGACTTAGAAGTAAAATTTACATTACAACTACAACTTACTCTAATTCAAGATACGCATTAGATGTGTGGCTATCTAGTTTTTTGGCAGTCTTTGGCCTGTTCTAGAAGTTTTCATTACTTCTTTGTTTTCGTCATCTTCGGTAGGTGATCTCTCACTTGTGGTTCTTGTGCCTGTTTTTCTATGTGGTGTCACGCCGAGTTGTCTCTTCCCGTCTTCAATTTCCTGGCTCCTCATTAATTCCTCTACTGTGTATACAGTTCCATTCACTATGAGTTTGTTGTACCGCATAGTTGCACGTTTTCCTAGTTCTCTTGCCGAGATCATATGTTTTCTAGGCACTTTACGTTGTTCCTGTACATCCCTCGGGAAGTCTTCATTGATGCTAAATTTAGTTCTCTTAAGTTGTTTACCGGCTTTCAGGATGTCAATTCTTTTATTACCATTTCGAAGTTCTACCATTATCGGTCTGATTTTGTTTTCTTCTTTTTTGCCTATTCATTTAATCTCAACTATATCTTTTTCAGCATCAAACTCTACACCAGTTATTTTCACCACTTCAGCTACTTCATGTTCTTGCATTTTTTGATCCTCGTTATTAGCTTCATCAATTCCAAAGATAATAATATTTTTTCTCTTAGATTCTCTCTTTAATTGCTCGATCTGATCTTTTTGTATCCTTAACAAATCCATGAGTCGTTCATTCTCCTGTTTTCTTGCTTGATTTTCAGCTTCTAACTTTGACAATTTAGTTTGTATATCATCAATTTTACCTTCAATTCTTATGTTTCTTTCTTCCGCGATCTTAAGTTTATCTAAAATTTCTTTAGCATAATTTTCCATATTCAGTAATTTTTGCACTTCTAAAAATAATCTGAAGCCAACCCTGTTGGCACTCTTGAAAAAGTTCTAATATATCTGCCTACCAATTTACTTGTGTTATCACAATTTAAAAAACTGGTTTCTTGTCTACCGGCTGATTACTGTTTAATAATGGATACTAATTGAATGTGGCATATAACTAACAAAATATAAGTAATCTTACTTGGCTGGTAGTTAATCTTGCTGCAATTTACCACAGGCACTTATTACACTAAGGTGAATGATTACGTTTAGTTTATAAATTAAAAATAGTGCATTAATCCACAAATATCAGAGTATTTTAAGGAGCAGAGCTCAAGCACACTTACTGAAAATAATGCCAGAACAGTTAAAATCGCAATGTTAAATCAAATTCAACAGCGCGGTTAAAAATCGTATTCTGAACCACCCGATGTAAAAAAATTATTGAGAGCGCAATATTACATCGTAGCTAAATTCACTGATATTATGTTGTGTAGTAGAATTTATCTAATTTTTAAGTTATTGGTCCGATTATGTAAAGCAAGAGGTGAAGGAACCAGAAGGAAGAAGACTTTTTCAATGGAATTATTTTTTTATCATTTTTATTTACAAAATGTATGGCGTTTGCATTTCCTGGATTTTTTAAATGTGGCTCTAAGTATAAAATTAATTTCTTTATTTAGCCTGTAATTGGCAAGGAAAAGGTCTTACGGTATATCAAACGGATTTTTCTTTCAATACGCATATAATTCCTAAAAAATTTGGCTTATTTTTTTGTTTCCATATTGCTAATACACACCGTCCCGAAAATGGGATGATATTGATGTTCATTTTGACTCATTTCATGAAAATTTACAATATTCAACTTATAACAAACAGTGTCAAAACACTCCTAACGTCGAATATTATGGTCGGCGTTATTTTAACAGCGAAAATGTTATTATACATCGATGTAAGTTACATCAAAAGCGTACAGAATAGCTTTTTCGTAACATCTCTCGACCTAACATATTTGTACAGAATAAGGCCATAAGGATATTAAAATCTTCTCTTCTTTCGAACTGAAATTTGTTGATCGTTTTTTATTTGCTCTCTCCATTACTTTTCCACACAAAATACAACAACCACCACCTTTTTGTTTACAACCACATACACCTGATAATTCTCAATCAACACTGTCAGTCAACGATCAAGTTTGGTATGGGACATTAAAATTTTAGATGAAAAGCGTAGTTCAGTGCCACCAACGTGACCTGAACGGCGTTCAATCAAACTAATGTTGATCTTGCACTCTACAACGAAAACCAAAATGAACTCGGTTCAAAGTTGACTGGCAGTTCAGTTAAACTAACGTTCACCTGTGACATCTACAACCGGCCCTTAGTGTTTAAAATTGAACGATTTACTTACTTACTTTACTTAAGTCAGTTACTTACCAACGTCTTAGCCCTACATACATTCAAGTGGCCCTAAATGATATATTACTTCATTCATTACACAAAAGGAACAAAAAAAAATAAGAAGATTGATATTTTTTTAATGAACAGAATCGAACAGAACAATATCAAAAGTGATAAATAGCATAAAAACAATTTCACCAAAATGCAAATTATATTTTAAACTGGTCGAGAAGTATAAATGTCACTGTTGACATTTCGTTTATTTCAAAGAAATTTAAATTATTTTATTCGAAATTCGAATATTTCAATACGATCGCGCAAAAAATGGTATAAGCATTTCGAACATTAAGGGTAATACCAGTCTCCATCAAAATTGGAGGCATTGCTGTCGACCGGTAAACAACCCTTACCGTTCTTGATACTTAATATACTATTTATTTATGTATGCTTTTAGAACAGCACATAACGATTCAATCATTGTGGGCCCAACTAAAAGGAAAATAATCATTTAATGGTAGTACCACTTCTTTAAATAGATTGCTCAAGGAACTTGGGTTTAAGTGGATAAAGGATAATCCACGAAGAAGACTTATATGGAATTACCTAATGTTGTTTTGAAAAAAGTAAGATTCTTGAGATATAAAGAAGCAAAGGACGAAGGTAAATACCAATATGTGTTCATCGATGAAACCTGGATATTTAAAAATGGCATCATAGGTCATTCATGGCAAAATGAAAATATCAAGAGTATTAAAACCACTAAAACGGATGGCAAAAGGTTTGTTGTATTGCAAAACATGAGTGGTTACTTAAACATTATTTAAATAATATTATTACAGATATATTATACTCCATGCTGGACATGAAAACGGATTTATGGAAGGTGTTGAAGCAATATTTTGTTCAAAAACCCAACTTAGTGATTATCATGGGGGAGTCACCAGGCAAATTTCTTGAAATGGTTTGAATATCAGTTGCTGCAAAATTTAGAGAATCCTTCTCCAATTATACTTGATAATTTTTTACTGAATATAGTAACCAATCAAATTACTTAATTTCAAGTCATGTGTCAAATTTCATCCAATCACCGCTGTATTATAGCGATAATACCCTTACATGTGGTGTTTTCAGTTTGGTGTTCACTTTTTATTAAAAATTAATTAAACGTCAAACTGTCAACTGGATTAAAAATGTCGAAAATAATTTGATATGGCATCTAACGATTCAATTAATTTACCAATTATTGTACTTTTCACAACTGTAGTTTTGAATAAAAATGAATAATATTTTCTTGATTATGACTAATAAATTATTAAACGTCAGATTTACAATCAATTTTTTGATATCTACAAAGTAAAAAATTATCTTATCGAATACTCCTCGGGTCTTGATAAATACTCAAAATTTTGTCGTAGAGAATCCTTCAAGCGTGTTGCTCAAAGATAATAGCCCTCGGCCTTCGGCCTTGGGCTATTATCAAGCAACACGCTTTCAGCATTCTCTATGACAAAATTATCTCGGTATTATCAAGACCCTAGGGGTATTACTACTGATAATGCACCTTATCACAGCATGTTATTGCATAAAACTCCAAATACAGAATGGTCAAAATGCTATTCAGGAATGGTTGACAGAAAAAACTTTCCCTATTCTCACATGATGTTCAAAACAGAACTATTGCAAATCGTTTCTCAGTAAATATACAGATATATTCTTACTTATTGCCATTTATTTAAAACATTTTTTT
>CAJUYI010000883.1:43235-85388 GCA_910591695.1 Galerucella pusilla | reverse complement strand
TTCTTTTGTGTCGTCTTTGTCCACCAGACCAAAGACGCATATGTTTTCTGGCATTCTTCTATCAGGCTGGATGTTACCTTGCGGCTGTTTAGAGCTACAAGGGCTGCCTGGCTGTCAGTTAGTATGTTTGTTAATTCTAGGATAGCAATATCTGCTTGAAATACAGAGGTTATTCTCCTAGTGAAAAGGAGCATCTTGTGTTTCTCATTTCACTATACACCCCTGCTCCCGTCTCTTCACCAGTCTGTGACCCGTCTGTGTTATTGGGGATGTGAAATATCAAGTATTTCTATAAAGTGTAATGATATAATTTCCTGAGGTTTGGGAAACATTACAGATTACAGTGATCTGTTGATTTTATTGGAAAACATTTTTGTACGGTGAATGGGACCCTGTAAAGAATATTTTTGTGAGACGGAAACCTCGACTGTCGATTCAAGAAGACTTATTATCTTTTATTTGTCGCATTCTGGATCGTTCTCAAAAATTAATTGAAATACCTGTAAGAAGGTGAATCGAAATACTCGAAGCTGAACAAAACGGTGATTGGATTATATGAAATAGTGGAGAAAAATAGTTGAAATTAATCAATGACAACAGCGTACCTATATCTGAAGCTGGGAATTCTTTGTAGTCTCGTCAGATATTGTGTAATAGGGAACAATCCAAATACAGACGAAAATTGGAAACCACTAATTTTAATTGAAATTTATATATTAACTAGTAATGAATTAATGGGTTGGGTATCAATAAAGATTTATTGGAAATAAATCCCAGCAATCAACGCTGAGCATACACACACGCACACCCTTAGCAGGTGGGTAGTTTAATATCAATAATTTATAAGAATTTACTGTATAAATTGATTTGTACGGTGTTAGTGCATAAATTAATTTCGACAAGCATACGGAAACAGTTTCAATTTCAGCACTTGACTAATACCTACCTATAAATAGATAGGATATCAGATACGTTTGAGAATTTAGGTTTAGGTCTGTTCAAATTGATTACGCATTGGTGGAAGAATGTGGTACAGATTTCCTGATGGGCAAATTGATCTCCTCAAATTACAGATATACTGAAATACTTTATTTCTTGAAGGAAAACTCTCAACTAGCATTGAAATTCGAGGTTAACCACACATACCAAGTACAAAGTAAAATCTTGACACAGTTATATAGAGGAGTTCAGTCTAAGGTCAGTGTGGCCAACAAAAAGTGATTTTTTCTGACAAGAATGACAGTTTATTCAAAACAGAAGATTTTTGCTTGTATTGCTTTATTAAAATAATGAATACATCCTCGAAGCGTATATCTTGAAATTTAAAATGAGTTTTTAGCTGAATACTCAACATATTGGTGGCCAATAATTCTAGGAACTCTTGGCATGTCACCATTTCATTTCTGTTATCTATCAATATTTATGTCAGATGTCAGTGGAAAAAGTAATTAGAAGGATAGAGATACAACTAACTAGAAATGCTACAAAAATCTAATCGAAAATGGATGTACACAATTGAACGAATATCAATAAAAATAAATATAACTGACATTTTACATAGCTAGTGACAGAATAACAAAAATGAAATGATGACATGCCAAAAGTTCCTAGAGTTATTGGCCACCGATATGTTGAGTATTCAGCCAAAAAGTCAATTTATATTTCAAGATATACGCTTTTAATGAAGCAATATAGATGTTTGCAATGATAAAAAAGATGCAAAAATCTTATGTTTTGAAAGAAAAAAACACTTTTGTTGGCCACACTGACCTTAGACTGAACTCCTCTATTTTAGAGGATTCTGTTTCAGTTATAGCATATTTAAAAAGAATACTTTACATCAATTTTGTTAAAATTTGTAAAAATGTAAAACAAGTTTTCAATTTTCATTCTCACTAATTCCACCGGTAACTTCATTTGACTAATTAACGGAACATGTCATACGAAAATAAACGACCATCCATTACAGAAATGGAGCTTTGAATTGTTGTTTTTTGTTTCCTCTGAAGTTGGCAGCGCAGCTTTTTATTATCTACATAAAAGACTTGCATCCAATGGCGATGCCATTTTATCGATTCCGTATATCCGTGAAATTGAATATGGTGATACGTCTACTTACGGATTAATACAGAGTGAGCTTTGATAAATGAAAGGTTAATTTGACCTCGTAGATTCCGAAAAAATCCATTTTTTCAAAAAATATTTACTTTTCACTTTCATTTAACACTGTACACAAAATATCATTTGATAATTTTCCATATTGGTTCATTATCTGAGAATATAAATTTCAAATTTCTATTATTATGGACTCTGCAATCTATGCACAATGGGCCAATTGTGGCCTAAGTACTGTGGGGTCACCCACCCTTCAAAATCTCACAGATACAGATATTGTGGACTCTTTTTTTGATCCAGAGTGGTTATAACTTGATCGCACTTTTTGGAAACTTTGAAATTCCAAAATCTATACTTTTTTCAAAAACCCATATATGGAAGTACACTTATAACGCCAAATAAGTTCTGGATCCGTAGTTTCACCAAGTCTTTCTTCTAACTACCCAGTATTTTTTTATTCATATCCATATCCATACATAGTCCTTAAAGTTAGAGCAGACCTCAAATTTTTGTATAGTAGAAGAAGCCATAAGCTCAATTCAGAAAAGGCACAAAAGGAAACCAAGAGGGATCGTTTGTTTTATTTTTATTAGAACGTTTTGCTTGCGATGACTTTTGTGGTGTGTGAATTCCAGTGAGACCAAAAAAAAAGAACATCATTTCTCCTACAATTTTTATTTAACTTTCAAAGGTTTTGTTTTATTTAGTACTACAAATAAATTTGGGGATCCAATTTATCGCAACATTGAAGAGGATTTTTATAGATTTTAACTGTTTTTGTCGCGTTGTCTATAAATCTCGTGCTGTGAGAAAAATACTCTCACAGAACAACACTTTATTTATTCAAAATAAATTGCTTCTTCTATACAAAACAAAATACATTATGAGTTATGAATTTTATCTGTTACATAGACACACAAAGACCGAGTAGTAGATGTTTATTCACAGTGAACACTCTTCATTTTGAAAGGAAATTAACAAATTTTATAACCCATTTTAGTAGTTACTTAATGTGTATAACGGCATCTCCCTGCCAAGTTCAAAATGCAAATCCAGATAACCGCAAACATATAAACTCTCGATTTTATTTAGAATCAATAAATGTGCATATCGCATGAGCTTGCAGGCTTTTCTGCGGATAAATACTGGATTTATCGCCGAGGATTTGACTTAAAACAGACGGGAAAAATCAATAAGAAGGAATGTCCCGTTAAATACAGCATACTCTAATTAGAAAGTTGGCGCAGTACATACATCCAGGTTTCTAGTTAACGCGAAAAACAAAGGGAAATATTCTTTAGTTGTTATCATATTAAATTTTTTACATTACATTACAACACTATCGGATATATTATAGGAAATAAGACAGAGAAGGACTCGAGAAGTTTAGAAAAAAATTAAATGGCGAGATTAGTTACTTACTATTACAGTTTACTGTCCAAAATATTGGAACTGTAATTGATTGTCTGTAGGGGCACATACTACTACTACTACTACTACTACTAAATGTGCAGGCGAGCCTTGACCTAGACAAACTCAAGCCAAGGTTCCGGCACTGAGGCCACTGGCGGGCCGATTGTGCCATTCCTGCTACCTAGACATCCATGAAGCCGAGCCCTTCAATAAAGGCCACAAACTTTTTCAGTGGATGCCTGCTAGTGTCTCCAGGCGCCATGACAGGGACTCCGAAGATTCGCCTGCGTAATACAGCCCAGTGTGGACACTCTAAGAGAACATGGACTGACGTTTAGTCAGTCATGCCACAACCTCTACATAGGGAACTTTCCTCTACTCCTTGGTTGTAGAGGTGCTTTCTCACACATCAGTGCCCCGTTAGGAGTCCTGCTATCTTCCATCAGTCCATCCCTTCAGTAGAAGTTTGGATTGTCTAGGACCCTGCAGAGCATTCCAATGAGCGACGTGTTGGTTCCTCAGCCTTGTCTCCTTGCGTTTTGTTTGTTTTGTTAGGCCGAGGATCGGGCATCCGCCATTTCGTTGCCTTCAAAACCAGAGTGGGCCGGAATCCATTCTAGCCGCACTGCTTTCCGACTTGCAAGATCAGCAAGTCGTTCTCGACATTCGTCAGCAAGTCCTGAGTTGATGGAATATCCACTCATGGCTTTAATTGCTGCCTGACTGTCGGTGTATATGGTTATGTGTCAATCCACATAATCTCGGGCACATAGCCCAAGAAGTATTGTTTGTTAGTAGTGAATAGTCTTCTTTTTGCAAAGTATGGAAATTTAATTACAATGTTTTGTGTTAAAATAATTATCAAGAGTTATAGTTTCACCCTATATATATATCTGGTATTATATAATTTTCGTCTCAGATGATACAAAAATGATATTACATTTGTTTATAATACGGAGTCATACTTGAAATGGTGTTGTAAGTAGACGCGCCTGTAAGATTACGTTTCACGCTCCAAGAAGTTTATGAACTCCTTAAAGGAGAATGGAGAGCGATCTTCTATTATCTTCAAGATCTCTCGACATGTAAGAGAATTAGTGATTTCAAGCTGAAGCATATTTAACAGTTACAAGAGACGGACATTTTTGTTCATTAAAATTAAGATTTTTCTTGCTTCAATTGGTTCGTTGGTGAATTGTCATTTTGATAATGAGATATCACCAAATATCAAGGCTATTAACCGTGAGAATAAGAAAACTTGAATTGTTTTCAAAAACCAATTTGTGTCTCCATTTAAAGTATTATAAAGTTATGATAAAAATGTAGGTACATCAATTGGGAAAAAATTCTGATTTGATGTAAATTCAATAGGTGAATGTTCCTCTTCTATCCAGTAATCTCCCAGGTGACATCATTAACGTATTTCTTATCTAAGGTCGACATAAATTTTATCTGTTACTTTTGACAGTTCAGTTGTCATATTTTGAGAACAATTCTCAACATAATATGTCATTGATTATAATTTTGAGGTTATGTGTAAAATAACATTCAACTAATATAAGACATACGTAAAATACCAGAATACGTCACTAATTATGACGTAACAGCAAAGAATGGTTGAACAAACTCTAGCAAATAATATTTAATATGAAGGAATTTCAAAAATGAATCTTTTAGAGTGTACCGACGAATATATGTAAGCCAGTATGGCCATATTGGCAGTTACATATATATAGATCGTGAAAACCAGCCATTCTACTATAACCGACCTTTGATAACGGAAAAGAATAAAAGAAATTCCTACATTTTTCGTCTGTGAATTTTTATGGGCTACAGGAGCTGCTATTATTTGTAACAAAACCATGCGATTTAGAATAAAAATGGGAATAGCATTCACATTTATGTATTAGTTTTAGTTTATTATCAAGAAGGAAGGTATACTTGTCGTCTCTTTGTTCGACTGTAATTCGATACGATACCGTAATAGTCCGCAATATAACTTAAAGGAGATATACGATTAGAAAGCTGCAATAAAAAATATTACGTCCACTATAAAAAACTATTACGTAATCTCTCACGATCTTCAAAACATGTTAAAACGATACGTGTATGTAGTGAGCTTCCATTGATTATTGAAAGCCATTTTGATTGAAATGAAATGACGGAGAACGTCCATTATCACGGCCAACCAATAATTGTATGTTAAGTGGTCCAAGAGTGACAGTTCGGAGTAGATTAGAATGAAGTTGTATCTGTTTAGCAGCCCAGTAATAATCGGCGAAACCTGTTAATAGATTAAACTTGTGTATCCCTAAAATTCCAAGAGTATATTTGCGGAAATGAACGGGCTGTTGGGCAGATATTCTCTTCTGATAAAATAGACGATAGATACTATCACTAGTTTGACCCTTTCTATTGGAGTATATTATGGAGAATAACAACTACACTTATGTTCAGTGTTAAGGTTAATGTTAATCATAGAATCATGGAAGCTAAAAAAAATGGAAAAGCAATAAATCACCTAGTCCGGTCAAAGCATCTGTCAAGGAAATCAAAACTTAGATTGTACAATACTATATTGAATCCTACGATATTGTATAGTTGTGAGACATGAATTTTTAAACAAAAAACAAAGAGAGAGTGTAATTAGATGGGAAAGGAAATTGTTAAGAAGAATTCTGGGAGGAAAAAAAGTAGAAGGGATGTTTATGAAAAGGACTAACGAAGAATTATATAACATTTATCGTGAACCTAAAATAGATGCAACTATATTACATCAAGAAGACTTCAGTGGTTAGGGCACATAGAAAGGATGGAAGGAGGAAAAATAGTGAAACAAATAGCATGGAGAGTTCCGAAAGGCAAGAAGAAAAGAGACAGATCAAAGAAAGGATGGAGGGAGGTGGTACTAGAAGACCTGAAAGAAAATAATGTGAATCGATGGAGAGAAAAGGTGAGAGAAAAGGAGTTAACAGAAGACGATCCAGATCGTAGAATGGATTTCTGCGAAAGATTGATGAATAATCTGAACAGAAATGAGATAGCCCTTGGTACCATTCTTTTTTCTGACGAATCAACATTCACATTGAATGGAGAGGTAAACCGACAGAACTGTAGATATTGGTCAGCAGAGAATCCTAATTGGAAGCGTGAGACACATACTCAGTACCCTCAAAAGGTGAATGTTTGGACCGGTATCATAGGCGACCATATTATTGGTCCTATATATATATTTTCATGTTAAACAACTATTTTTGACTTACTAAATTTTCGAAATTCTAATCAGAAATCACAAAGCCTTCATGGAATTTTCATTCATTAAAATTAAATACGCACATAAACCGTCAATTAATTTCGAACGCGTGTATTATAAAATTATCTTCTTTGTGATTATTATACAGTGGGTAACAACCAAATGGAATAAATTCGATAAGGAATATAAGAGGGAATGTTGGAAAAATGCTTGGACATGTAGATTTGTATTTTTATATCCAAAGATTTTAAAGGTGTGTTCTGTTATTGACCTCTCTATCATCACTTACTGCATTGACAGCTACTTTTTTAATCTGTCTTACATGACCAAGCTCGCGAAACTGCCGAACAAGAAAAAAAAATGAAAATCATGTTAAGCTGACTAAATAGACAAAATTGGTATAGTCTACTTCATTTCCCAGACACCTATAGTTCTTCTAATATTCCCAATCGACAGCTCATCAGCTGCACCCTGTAAAACCTCGCACTTATTACTTACCATTTTCTTCATCACGTTTAGTGTGTCAATTTACGATCTTAGTTGAGTGAATGCGATAAATAATGCTTCCTTTTGATATGAATTACTTCAATTTCCTGAAGGTTATTGGTTGTAAGATGATTATTAGATTGCTTATTGTAACAAAGAATATATTTTCATCTTATTGACATAAGTCTCATATTTAAACATAAAATATTTTCAAATTGATAAAATATATTATATAAATAGATAAATTGCAAATATTATTTGATTGAATTTTGGATAATATCGGTTTTAATGATAAAATATGTTAAATAAATTCTAATTAAACAATAATTGTATGCTTAAGCTTCTGAACTAGAAGGCACGTAAAGTACTGGACAACTCTTTTCATTGCTGTATGGTGTTTTCGCAAGTGATTCATAAAGCTCTTGTCTCCTTATACTTCTTTCAAGTTCTATCTGAGTTTTCAGTTTTCTTATAGATCTGGCCAACAGGTGAGCAAATATGGCACCAAGTACCTTAAAATACAGTTAAATCGTTTATCGCTATTATAATTGAAAAACTTTTCTTACTAACCTGGATAAGTGTTATGCACATAGCTCCTAAACCTAACAAAAGAGCACTTTGTGATATAATAAAAGTAATGCGGAAGAGACAACCTCTTTTGTAGAGACTGTTCATGTCGATGCAGTTTTCTCGTCTACAGCAAGATGATGGTACATGGTAACGAGCATTATCAGTTGTACTTTCCTCATCATTACTAGGCGTAGTATAATAATTGGAATAAATAGAGGTAAGATTGTATCCATCTTCGCTTACAAATTTGTCCCAGTCGGAAGGTCCATTCACACCACAACAACGTAGCTAAAATACAAGGAAAACAAAACGATTTGAGTTTGGGAAATGCAGAAAAAATGACCTATAGAAGAATCAATACTTACATTGTATTGACTAGCACTCCAAATATAGTTGGTATCACTGGGATAGTACTGCATGCTTTCCAACATGTCGCTTTCTATGGTACTTTCTAAGTTTGCTCTAGAGCGATAAGCTGTGATGCTTATGGCTATTTCCAAAATTACAATTACCATAAGGCAAAAGGCATACTAGAAAATGAAATAAATTGGAAAATAACCAAAATTAGGCCAGTCGGTATGGGTCAAGTAATTACCAATACAGCTGATTTTGTTTTCATAAGTATCCTAAAGTATGTAGATTAATATAGAAAAAAGTTTACCAGTCTATCGATTTCCCAAATTAGAAAAAAAAATCAACTTTTATTTTTTGAAATTTTCCAAGATTTGGAAATAATTCAATAAATGAAATAGAGAGTACAGTTAAGCAAAGTATACCGCGAAATACAATGAAGACAAAAAAGTCTGCGTGGGAACAGTTTAGAATGTTTCTGGACGCACGTAATTTTACGTTAGAAAAGGATATTTCTGAACATGTTATGGCAAAAATTCTTGGAGATTATGGTTTTAACATGAAAAAAAGAGATGGAACTGATTATACTGAAGTTAGAGTGAAAACACTCTGGAATACGACTGCACAAATGATTCAGGAAAAATATTTTCTAGAATTTAACATTGAAATTGATCCATTTAAAGATATTACCTATAAATTTGCTAGATTGGCCAGGGATACATAACGTAAAAAGCTTCAGGCTGAACCTGAAACCAGAAAAAGAAGTTCTAACGCGTTTACCAAAGAAGAATTAATGGAAATGGTAGAAAGCCATTCTGAAGATAATCCTGATGGGTTACAAAAAAAGTGTTTTCATTTATGTTCGTTCGAATTAGCATGGCGTGAAAATGAAGCTGCTAATTGTGATATTAATTACTTTAAAAAAATAATAAGATAATAAAGGTAATTTTACTGGCAGGGTAGAATATAATCCAATCCGGGATCGCCGAGTTGTACCACAAGATATCAGGTAGGTATAATCCTACCGTCGAGTTGTACCACCGAATTTCCTGGGAGGATTAACGATTTAAAAATAAAGTCTAATGACTAATCACCTTAACAATTTTATGTAAATTAGGTTTAATATCAAAACATCCACATATAACAATTTCTACATATGTACAAAAATAAAGATGAGGCCTTTCTCACTAATGTTTAAGATCAAAACATCCATATGTAAGTAAATAAAAACAAATATGCGCCTGAATACAATTTATTATTAGTGGTACTGGGTATTCCTTCAATAAATACGGCTTATGTGTAGTTTCTTAATGATCCACCTCGATGGTCAGTATAATCCCCAATAAAGGCGGAAATGGATTAACTCAGGTAGTCGTGGTACAACTCGGTAGTCCCCATCCAATCTTTTCCAAAACGACACAATGAGGATCAAAAGCTTTATCTGGCAGTAAGTGGCTGGTAAGAAATAATGCTAACAACAATTTATGTCCCGTTCGTTTATTTTTAAAAATTATTGAAAAAAGGGAATCCAATCCTTATCTAACAACAACAAAAATATTTTTAACAGTACATCCAAATTGAGAGAAAGGAATATGGTACAAAAATTCACCATTGGGAATTAATACAATTTCAAAGTGGACGAAAATATCGGCAGAATCAATTGGTATAGACACAAAAAATAAAAATGACCAATCATTCACATAGAGCTTCTGCAATATCTGCATTAGCGAAAGAAGGAGTTGGTGAACAAGAAGTAATTAAGCTAATATTTATAATTAAATGAAGAACACCATTTCCAACTTATAGAGTCTGGCCTAAATGATGGAAGTAAATAAATTATAAATTACTTTAAATATATAATAATTTGTCGTTACATAACAACAAGTGAAAGTATCATTCACGAACAGCTTTTTAGGGGGGAAATTATTTATCCATTCATTCAATAAAATATACTGTTATTAATATAAATCTACACAACTAGATATACATATAAAAACCAACAGATTGTTAATATCAATAATTAATCATCACTAAAATATTTTTGGTTCAATAGATGAGTAACTGTAATTGTCTTTAACAAATCTTCTTCAGACGTTGATTCTTCAGCATTAAAGTAAACAATTCTCTTCGTTTCAACCAACAAAAATCCGTTTTCTGAAAAAGTTCCTTGCACTTCAAGAGACTCCAACCACACAAACAGAGCGATTTGATTAGAGCTAATTTCCACAATAAACACGCCAGTATCACTAATTTTTTTAATAGACCTAATTTCAACGATAGCTGATGTAACATTCGAATCTTTTATAGCGTCTGGAAACACAAAATTATCCGGAGAAACTTTAACGTCGTTTTTGCTTGCGGAGAGGTAAAAGAAGCAGTTGATTTTAGCAGTTGATAAAGTACCACAGCCTAATTTAGACAAATATTCGTCGGTATAAAACGAATTAATCAGTTGAGAAGAGGATTCTTCGGCGTTTAAAGTTAAATTTTGCACGTGTACCGGTTGAAACGAATTCCACTTGTATACAGCAACGGAAACCGTCAAATTTATCAAAGGAGACGGTAGATCAGAGATCAAGTAAATTTCCAAAGAACGTTCTATTGTTAAACGACCCATTATAATAATTGGAGCAAAAAAATCTTTAGCGAAATACTGTAGTAATTTCCAGCGTCCTAAATAATCTATTCCAGACCATGAAGGAGCCACCCAAACATCGTTGAGTTGCCAATATAAAGCACCCATAGTATAACCTTCTCCATTAAGGTTTAAAGTGCTTTTAGAACTACGATAATGCTCAGTTTCTATTTTTACAGCCAACGCTTGAGCTATCTGAGTATAGTAAATAAAAGCCTCGATAAAATACTTGTTTGATTCCTCCGGAACGATAAAGTGATATGAGAGAAGAACTTTCAATTCTAAATTTCCCAAAGGATGATGTTGTCTGTGGTTCATAAATATACTATTAATACTAGCATCTTCTGTACTATTCGTAACAGTTAACCAGGATTGAAGGCTGGGTAATGATTGATAACCGTATTCAGATGCAAATCTCGGTGTGGGGTAAAAATTAGAGTTGAACGGGTTTAATAAATAATTGTAAAAATGGATGTCACCGTAAAGAGAACTAGCTGGATTTTTAGCGACAAAGTTTTCACTGTCAGATTCTTCACCGTTGGTAGGACTTGATGTTATGAATATACCTCTGTTATGGGTAACCTTAAAAAATTCGGTTTTGATAGTGGACACGTATAATTTAACGTAATCGTTGTAATAAGTGGTATAGTTGTTGATGGTGTTGTACCAATTTTGCCTTAAAGCTCCTTCATTTTCATTGTTTCCAGCAAATATTACTACGCTCGCGTGGCTGTATAACCTCTTTACTTGGTGTCTTATTTCGGCTTTGACATTTTTTAGATAAGAATCTGTTGTAGGGTACATTGCGCAAGCAAACATGAAATCCTGCCAAATTAAAATACCCAATTCATCGGCTAGTTCATAAAAATAATCGGATTCGTATAGACCACCTCCCCAAACTCGTATCATGTTCATGTGGGAAGTTTGGGCGGCTTTAAGTAGTTTTTTTATTTTAGTTTCATTTTGTCCTTTTTCTGGTAATATATCGATAGGGATTTCATTAGTACCTTTCATAAATATCGGTTTATCGTTAACTTTGAAGTAAAATGTCAATCCTTTATCGAGTTTATTTTGAATAAGCTCGATTTTTCTGAAACCAACTTTACTTTTTTTAATACTAATGTCCGATTCGTCTTCATTTTTATAAGTTACTTCCAAGTTGTATAATTTACTAGCTCCATATCCATTCGGCCACCAACTGTTCACGTAGGCTTTTAAAATATCAAAATCTACTGTTAATAAAATTTCGTTGTTTTCATCCGGTTTTAAACTCACATCAACAACTTTAGTGATATTAGCAATGTTTGTTTCTAAATCCACTTTCAAAGTTCCAGTTACTTTGTTTTGAAAATTATTTTCAAAATAAATATCTACGTTGAGAGTCCAATGTTCTGTATCTTTATCGATCACATCACTAACCACGTATCGAATCACTGAATCGTTGAAAGCTTCTAAATAGACTTTTTTCCAAATTCCCACTGATGGAAATGACGGTCCCCAGTCCCAAGCGAAAGAAGACTGCATTTTTCTTATCATATTCACGTGACATTCGCCGTTGTATTCTAAAGGAGGACACGTCGGTGGGATCGTATAATTTTTTGATTGTTCTTCGTGTAATTTTTTAGCTATTTCAACGGGCGAGGAAAATGTTACTTCGATTTGGTTGATTTCTTCTTTTAGATACTTTTTTACGTCGAAAATGTATTGCATAAACATGTTTTCTGATTGTCCTACTTTGTAACCATTTAATTTAATGGAAGAAAATGTATCCAAGCCATCGAAAACCAAATTAATATTATTCTTATACAAAAATTCCGGTGGAATAGAAAAATTTCTTCTGTAGCTCCAGTTCAATTTTTGCACCCATTTCAATTCGACGTCATTATTTCCATAAAAAATATCTCTAATTATTCCATTATCCATTAAATCACTGTAAATTCCCCCGGGAACTGTTGCTTTTATATCGTTATATCGATTAGTATTATCGTTTATTATCCATTCTCCATTTAAATTTAAAAATTCTGTGCTACTACCTAGTTTTAGGTATAATAAAATTATACACAATAAATTCAACATTATTTCAAGACGAAAATACTTCACTGAATCGATTTTGTGGACAGTTTATTTGTTGTTTTGTTGGCTTTAAATTACCTATTACAATCTCCTATTATCAGAGGAATTCAAACGAGATAGACGCTCAGTGGCGTAGAAAAAGGATTCGTAAATCTTATTCTAAACAGTGATTATAGCCTAGTCAAAGTACACATAAAACCTCACAAAAAATACAAAAAACTTAAAAATTCAAAATTGAGTATTTAATAGGGCTGTGTTCAACATGAGAAAACTTTTACAATGCTAAAAATCGTTGAGTAAATTTGTTTTGTGTTGTTTTTTCTCTCTAATTCTTTAAATAATGAAAATACAGAAAAATGTTTAGAACTAAAATTATAGTTGATACATTTATCCACAAATTTTATCTGAAAAGTTTTTCTGTAAATTGGAAAGTTTACGAGATAAAATTAATGTCAGTTCTACGCGCGAACGGCCGGGGAGCCAAATGTATTGACCGCTCGACTTAAAAGTTAATAATTTTGGGCTTATAACATTCTGAAAAAATAAATAAACACATGTAAAATGTAGAGAAATATCTCAGCTTTCAGTTAGAAGTACTTTCAAATTTGAAAAAATAGATTTTCTAACTGTAAGTCAAAAAACAATTATAGTTTCAACAAATTACATTGAAAAGAGAGTCTGTTATTGAAACAATTATGAACATGAAGTGAGGTTAAAAAAATTAAGGTTCAATGAATATCGTATGTATCTTTGTGGAAAATTCAGATACAAGAAAAAGTTTCAAATAAAATTTGAAAATTACTCCATAATATTTGAAGTACGCTATGTTGTATAATTCAATTTTTCAATTTATTATTGTTAATTAGAGAAATTTGGTGAAAAACGACTTTTTAGTAGAGGTTTACGTGGAAAATCAATGATAATACATTTAAAAAGAATTTTTTTCACAATGTATTTGTAGATACCCCAATTTGGAACACATTTCACATGAAATTTTTTTTCTCAATTCCATTGTTAACTTACTATCATAAAATTAAAAACATTGAAAAAATTGATGTTCAAAAATACTACTAGGAAAATTTCGTACATTTTGAAAAATAATGCAGATACAAAAAAAATGTTCAGACAAATTTTGTAGATAAATGTATTAGCTATAACTTTTGATTTGAACATTTTCCTGTAATTTCATTATTTAAGCAATTAGAGTGAAAAAACAAAAATTTACCTAGCGATTTTCCGGAAAATTGCATGTCTAGCATCGTAAAGTTATTCTCATGTCAATCACAACCCTTTGAAATGCTCAATTTTTGAGTTTTTTGTAATTTTTGTGGCAATTTACGGATATTTTGTGTGCTTTGACTAGGCTATTATTTCATTAGAAAATTAAACATATGAACATAAAATGCATTTAAATGAAAAAGAAGGATATATAAAGAAACAGTTAAAACCTCTATTATAAGGCAAACATAAAGAGATATTGCTAGAATATTACAAATGAAACTTTTTCCAATTAAATCAATACAATAAAAAAAAATTCACTAAATCCTCTCAATGTATTTTAACCACTACTATGTATTTAGAAAAAAATCAATATTCACTCGCTTCATTGTTGTTTACTGTAATATAATATAATCTGGGAGATAAGTGAAGTATTTCATTGCCTGATAATAATTAATAAAAACATTTTTTATTATTACTTTTCTAATTTGAAAATGATTATTTACCAGATTAACCAGACAAACGCTTTCTTTCAAAGCTCCTACACATCCGAACAAAGCTACCATAAGGATTATAATTCCTACGGCAATAGCCAAATCTGATGCTTTGTAACTGCCGCTGCTTAAGAAAGCATCGAAATCGTTATAGATGGCTTTAATTGTGTAACCAATAGAGATCAGAAGAAATCCAACCAACTGCAAAATAAAAATATTATGTTATTTCCGGATAATTAATAATGTAATTGAACTTTTCAAAAAAGTACTAGTCTGCAAACCAGCTTCATTCAAACAATCGAGAAAAAAACATGAAAGTCGGACAGTGAATAAGGGAAGAGTTTGAGCAAATTAAATTACGTTTTGTGGCAAAAACTATCAACCCTTTCAGATTTCTTTTCATAGTTTTTTCTAATTATAGTCTGTTTCTTATTGTCTGACAGCACGCGAAAAGGTCACAGATGCTAGTCAGATGGTAAACCATAAGCGTCACCGTTCATCTAAGGAATTTATTTACTATTTAATTTTATAACCGATCCGATATATAAAGGTAATATGAATCTAAATTCGGTTAGTTAAAACAACTTGATAATATCCAAGAAACATTACAATAGGGTCCTACTAGGGATTGTCCTAATGACTACTTGCAGGTGAAACTTGGTCTCGCCCAAATTTGTGTAATTTGTTTTGCTCAGAGTCGCTTACGTTCCATAAGTATTAACTGTGTTGTGAAAAATGTCTTCAAGTTTCACCCCAGTAAAGTGTAAGAGCGTGCATAGCTTACAAACGAAGACTGTAGTGTTAAATGTGCATGATGCTGTTGCACATCAAATGCGGGCTGCTACTGTTAGAAATATAGTTTCGACATGTTCCAATATGACAGGAGTTAGTGAATCTACTATTTACAGGCTTCTAAGGGAGAGGAAAAATGGAAATATATCTCCACCTAAAAAGTCAACTGGAAGAAAACCACTTGACATTGATGAACATATGCAAAATACAATAAGACGAAAAGTACACGAATTATATTTTAAAAAAGAGATCCCAACCCTCGACATAATTCTAAGAATGGTAAAGGAGGACGAGAATTTGCCTGACATAGGGCGAAGAACTTTGTGGAAAATATTACACGAATTAAATTTTACTTGGGAGAAGCAAAGTCGTAAATCAGTGCTAATCGACAACGAGCAAATAATATGTTGGAGACGACAGTATTTACGAGATATCCGAAAATACAGACAGGTGGGAAGACAAATCTATTATCTAGATGAGACATGGCTCAATGAAGGACATTCAGTGAAAAAAATATTACAGGACAAAAGTATTAAAACCAGTCGTCAAGCTTTCATAGAAGGTTTATCTATTGGACTGAAAACTCCTATCGGTAAAGGTCGCATATTGGATGCAATCAAGGGTTCGTTGAAGGTGGTTTACTGGAGTTTCAGTCAACATCAACCAAAGACTATCATGAAGAAATGACTGCAGATGTTTTTGAAGAGTATTTTACACAAATGGTCGAATTAATTCCAAATAATGCTGTAATCGTTATGGACAATGCCACTTATCATTCGCGATTAACAGAAAATCTTCCTTCTACCTCTTGGAGAAAAACTGATATTAGAAACTGGTTAATCGTAAAAGATATACCATTTGAAGATGATATGTTGAAAAACTTGTTAATAGGCCTGAACGACTGAATTTTATTTCAACTGTAATGTCGACCGAATCTAATTAAATAAGCAGAATAAACTAATATCGTAAACTCCGCCACTGCCGCAATATTTATCGTTTATCTGGCATTGTTCAGTTTTATTACCATATTGTATTTTGAGCTGAAACAGGGATGTATAGATAACCAATACAGACACCTACTTGTTTTGCATTAGAGTTTTAGTATTTACTTGTAAAATTCTTAGGATCACTCTGTAAAAGATAAATTTCTATTTGAATATTTAATGAGGCTACTGTGCTGTCAGACATTGAGAAATAGAGTATACCAATCGGAAATTAGGTGCTGGTAAATACACCAGTTCATTGACAAACATCAATACGCACTAAATAATTTGTACGATGCAATTAAGAATGTAATTAAGCAACATAATCGGCAAAATAGGAAACTGTGCATAAACAATGACAAATTGTAATAAATTCCTTGGTAACAATCATTAAACGGCCATTTACTACGTCGAATAATAAATTATCGCTTTCAGCCGTTTTGTCAATAAAAGCTCTAAAGTGAATTTCTAAATTATTTATGTGGAATAAAATTTCATCATTTATAATAACACAGTGTACTCGTTTGTCTTATCGTAATTGTTATTAATAGCTTTATCTGCTTTGACTGATTTTTCGTTTACTGGAGATTGCAAAAAATTGATAAATATCGTTTTGTAAGTCTTATTGCTGCTTTTATTAAATTTTCTATCAATTAAAACTAATTCTTTCAAATTTTGTCGATATATTCCTTAAATAATGACTTGAATAGTGTGATGTCAATGCCAAAAATTTTTTTAATAGATAACTGTTGTCCTACTAAACTTTAAATTAAAAATTTCTAAACTTGTTCATAAAATAACTTCTCCATTAACAAAATCCCTAATAAATAACGAATTTTATAGAACATAATAATATTGAGTTAACTGTATAAACCCTCACTTCGTGGAATCTACTCATCATATGATGATGATATTTATATCGAAACAATTGTCAATTTACTTGCAATTTACAGATTTTTACAAATATATTGTGGAGTCATTTAAAAACAGTTAGTTTCATTTAAAACCATATCATAATAATATTGTTCACGAATAATAAAAAGGTAGTAAATTTTTACGATAAAACCTGAATAAAATCTTATCAGCATAACAGATGGTACGTGTTAATATATACATGTTCGTTTACTCACCAAGAACATGAAATTTGCAACAAAAATCATATATTTCACACATCGCATTCCCAATTGTAGCTCTCTTGCTTTAGACATTTTGAAAAGAATTCACTTTAATCAAAACACAAAGAAATCTAAAAAGTATTTGCAGTATACACAAAATGAAGCGAATATAGAAGCACCTAGTTCTATTGTTGTCACCTGATTGAACTTCTGCTTATCTCTAATATTGATAAGATACCAAGTTGTATGTAGGTAAGCTGTTATTTGTGTATTTACTGAATAATAAACCAAATTTAAAAAAAAAACAGCAGTCGTATTTCCAATTTTTTATATATATCTATATATTTTTTATATTAAAATATGAAATATTATGAACTAGTTCTTGCGCATATTTTATTGACGTCAGAATTATATATCAGTATGTGAAAGGTTGGTAGGAATGTGACTTTATTCATCTTTTCCTAAATACAACACGTTTAAAAAGATTAATAGAGTTTGTTCAGCCATCGTTTGACGTTAAGTCATAATCGGTGACGTATTGTTATTTGTTATGTTATGTTATGTTATGTTATGTTATGTTATTTTGCACTTACCCTCAAAATTATAATCAATGACAATGACATATGTTAAGAATTACTTACAAAATGTGACAACTGAGCTGTCAAAAGTGACAAATGAAATTTACGTCGACATTTGTTAAGAAATACGTTAATGACGTCAAAATTCCGTCTCACCCAAAAAATAATTACAGAAAACAATTAACAATACCAAACTGACGTGAAAATGAACACTTCTATTAGGAACTCGTTGCCCTTTTGCCAATTATTGAGTCGGATTAACTAATAAAATTTTCATCAATAAACACCTTTATTCAATTTAAGCTATTAGGCATTTTTTTTCAAGCTAATTGGAGCAAACTCCGAAGGTTGGTGCCTTATTATTAAATGGAAGAGATTGTTCCGAAACTCTTGAATATAATTTTTATAATAAAAAAAATAAATCCTCTTTCTCAAACTGGTGATCATACAATTATTGGAACTTTAGTTCTTTACGCCAGGTTATGTTTGAGCGACCAGGCGACGCAAAAGATCTGACCGTTACGCGTTACGTTACGCTACGTTATGTTACGTTGCTTCGTTATGTGCCTTGCTTGCGTGCTTGTGCCTCCTTAGTCTCTTTCTCGTTTACGAAGCAGCGATTCATAATAATAAATATGCTCCTACCGGGATTCGAACCGGGCCGCCCGCGTGCAATGCGAGCATTCTAACCACTGAACCACCGATGCTATATTGAAATTCTATGCAAAGCTGGTATTCGCAGTGCTGGTGATCTACTTGAATTTGTTCGGATAAATTTTTACTATTATTTCCATAATTTTTTTGCGCGATTAAGGGGTCTAGCTACTTTTCGAAATACAGGGTGTTGAAATTTTGAAAACTTGAATGTTTTAATTCGATAACTTTAAAATGGATGGATAAATTGATTTGACATTTGGCAGGTAGTTTTTAAATGTTGAAGGGCATACCTATTTCGAAAAAAATGTTAGTTTGTGCAACTAGTGTGGATAAGTTGGCCATATCGCACGAGGACGAAGATGGAGCACGATGCCGTAGGCGGAGTGCTCAATCGTTCAAGTGCGATATGGACAATCCACACGAGTCGAGCAGCATATTTTTTCTACTACCCACTTAGGAAAAAATCTAGAAAATAAAAATTTTTATAAACTGTAATATAACTTCAAATGAAAAATTTAACAATTCAATTTTATGTTTCCACTAATTTTGTGGTAAACGTACAGTTCTTGAATGTCCAATTTGTATAATGCTACGGTTTCCTTTTTTAAATATAACTGGCCTGTTGGCTCTGCCAGTAACAAAAACTTGAGAAAAAAAAAGTAGATGTTGCCAGTTGTACTCCCTCATGAAGGGTACCGTACCATTATCTATAATAATGAATATTCTGCAAAATATTTCAAACGTCTATCTGTTGTCGTTATTAATATCAAGCAGAATGATTATTTAAAAATAAAATTAACAATAAAAAAAATTCCTCGCCGGGAATCGAACCCGGGTCTAACGCGTGAGAGTCTGGTGTGCTTACTACTCAACCACCAAAGAATATGCAAATTGTTTATCTATAACGTCAGGTGTGTTACATAACTTTTGCGTAACAGGAACTAAAGTTCCTACCGTGTGTCCCGCGACACGTTCTACCTTTTTTTTCATAATTTAATGTCCATAAGGTTTTTATGTCATTTCAAAAATTCATATATTTTCTAGAAAAAAAACAAGTTAAGGGTTGACATATAACCACAACTCTTGTGGCAAATAAAGAAGCATTTCATTGGTTTTAAGAAACGTCAAAAAATAATCAAGACGATATTTTTATGAAACTGTAAACTGTCATATTTTGATTTCGACATGATTTCGACAGTGAAAACAGTTATTCAAATTCTAATGGATTTGATTGTAGTGAATCAAGATTCAATTGTAGTAGCTCCATAATATTTTCAACTAGCAATATTCCTGTAGCACCGGCAGCTTTTATGGCCTAATTAGTCAAAAAGGGTGGTTTATGCTTAGGATTCAAAATGGTTAATATTTAATGAATTCTCTAGTCAGGCAGCGGTATATCCAAGACACTTATAAATCATCAATATACGTTATATCAACATCGTTTTGCATTATTAACGTTACATCCCTTGGTTTAGCTCAAGATTAATACCTTGGTTTTTAAACTTATCGTTTTTGACTGAAAACTTTGGATGAACAAATTTGCTGAACGATCAGTTTCAAATACAATCCTCGCTAGTATCACAAGAATGATATTGTGAGATCGTTTCTTTGTAAATTATGTAAATTATTGAAGTGACAAAGATCTTAAGACTTTCAGCGTTTCGTTATAAACTTCTGTTTTATATTTTTCTTCATTTAGTTTTTGTTAGTTTTGGTTTTTAGATCAATAAAAACAATAACATTTTTATGAACAACCTTACCCATACCCAGTGTAATAGAGCTGTTATTCACATCCTTTATTAATTTATTTAGTGATTGTGCCATAAAAATATTTCATAAACTCTCGCTGGAACATTTTTTAAATATGGTTTCCATCGTTAGTTGTTTGTATGGCATAAACATTTGTATGTAGTGTTTAATAGACACTATCAAAACCAAGCTTTTACAATTCCCAAACGTTCCATAAATTTAATGAATTCATGAGGAGAAACAGATAAAATTTGCAGTCAATTCCCAATATTTTAATCAAAAAGTCAAACACAGAACTTAAAAAATATTGTTGTTGAAACTAAACGACAATTTAATAGATTTTTTCGAATAATAATTTTTCCCGATATAGCTGGATAATCCTATACTTATTATGTATAACAGTTCATCCATAAAATAGGATACAGGAGACCGATGATTCGCATCACACAATGACTTCGACAGGGTTTCTATGACGTGGGCTTAATTAAAAGATAAAGTAATCAATAGCGCTTTTATCAGGGCCGTAATGTAGTTATCTTTCGTCGGGTAAATTGCCGATTAATGGGTAGACAACGCTTCGACACAAATGGGTCGTAGAACGGATTTCCAGGACCCTTAGACTATACAGATAGTGTTGTGTGCTATACCGGAAAACGTACACGAATATCTTCTCCATTATCAAATTGTTATTTATTTAAAATTTTGAATTTAATCTGGAATAAACTGCTATCAATTTTATTTGAAACAATTTAATCCTATAAGCTAAAATTATACCAGGTGGAAAAAGGAATACTTAGATATATTATGGTTTTATCTTAATTCTGTTTAAATATATTATCATCATATAGAACTGAGATAATCTCACATATAATAATACATCAAATAATTGAAGTATATTATAGATTTATACCGTCTGTGAGATACATTTTAAAGTAATTTCATTAATATAAAAAAATAAAATGCTTATAATAATAATATTCAGTAGATTAATTATTAGTAGCGTATTTAAAAAGACCTAGTTTGTCTCTGAATCAATATAATATAATTTACAGTAATTATTGATAGGATTATTCAACAAAAATGTTATTGATTATTATTAATTCATAAACCATTTTAATGATTTGGGTGGTAAGTGCGTAAGAAGAATATATCGTCACCCTAATTATCAAACCTCGTAACTTCAATTTTGGTCAAAAATGAGATTTTGGTGCTATCTATGAGAAAAAAAAACTACCTATGATGGAAAAACCATGTAACTCCACATTAAGTTTATTTTAATAATATGGAAAGAAGAGAAAACCTCTTAACTCCATATGCATCCGCGTGCCCTAGAATACCTCGTAACTCCATGATCTCTAACCTAAAAACCTCGTATCTCCTATATTTATTTAGCTTCAATTCCAGAAAACCTCGTATCTCCCGAAAAATTAATAAAATTAAATAATATAAAATAATATAAAATTACTTACTTTTATAGTAATTCAAACAATAGCGACTTATCTGAATTTTTTGGAATGTTTTTTGTGTTTCCTGTAAATTTTGTGATTCTGGAGTTACGAGGTTTGACAAATGTCAAATGTCCTGGTGAAAGTCCGAACATTTCTTAATTCTATTATACATTCGGACTTTCACCGGTATATGTCGACAAACACAAATGAGGTCCGGTGAACTTGGACACTGCACGTCACAATCAAACACAAGGCTCATTTGAAAGAGCCAATCAGGACATACAGAATATGTCAACTGCTTGGATGCAAAACAATGATTCAAACAAGTGGTCAGAAGGTTTGTCGTTTGTCCAATTCGCCAAAAACACAATTTATCACGAACGAATGAAGCCCTGTTTGGCGTTAAAATAAAAAGGGGTATAACATCGTCATCACTCCCTCGCGGGCAAATTTCAAACATTGAGACCGAAGAGCAGCTAGAAGCTTATGTTGAAACATACATGGATAATGAAATACCTTAGGAGCTGATCCGCAACCTGGCACGTCTTCATCTCAAGCACCGACTGACCCGCAACCTGACACATCTTCATCTCTCAAGCACTGACTGAACAACACGAGCTAATTTCTTTAAAAAAGAGTAGCTGCAAAAGAGAATCTTCTACTTCAAGCAACAAAAATGTTGCGAACCTCAAAAAAAAGTTTCCTCCTGCCCAAATTGGTGATACCGTAAGAATTCAAGTCCCTGATGTCGACCGTGGTCGTACAGACCCTCGAAATGTGTTAGCGGTTGTTATTGGAATAGAGGATTCAGACTTTTATAGATTAGCTAACAAAAATGGTACCTTGAAGCAGCTTTTCACCCGTAATCAGTTCGTAATTTGTAAAGAAAAGTTACTTTCCATGGACGTATGTAGTTTCCAAAAAAGAAATGTCGCTAAGAGAAGCAGCTTCTGCTAATTCAAAAAGTGGAGGGCAAGGCTATACACGTTGTAACTGCAAAAGGAAGTGTTCCACGACTAAATGCAGCTGTGAAAGCAAGGAACTTTTGTAAAATGCGAAGTGCCACGGTAGTTTGAGTTGTTGCAATAAATAAGATATTGTTCTTTTTTATATTTCATTTTATATTTTTATACGTACATAAGTATTCATTGTTTTTTTAATAAATTTTGGAAGGCACTCAACCTATTCAGCGATTCGTTCAAGCGGCCGAAAGAAAATTTATATCTCGTATTTCACAGTCTAAAACACTCTAGACAAAAAACCGGTTCGATTTAAAAAGTTACATAATATGTGAAATTGCTGAAAAAAAAGGATTTGATCGAGTTAATCCAAAAAGGATTGTTTTAACAAATTTAATTGATTTCATTTTTTTCAAAAGAATACCCCTGATCCTTTTAAAAATGTATTTCACCAGATTAAAATATAAGGGTTGTTCTTATTGAGCCAAATCCTTACTTTATTTCAGCTGGAAAATAATCAGCTATTAACTATTTCATGCTCAAAGCTTCAAAGTACATTGTAGGGAGAGAACGTAAATTATCCACATATACTGGACACGCACGTCCTCCTTTTTTTCGGGACTGAACCGTGATAAAAAGTTACATATCCTTCAGTGGAAGTAGAAAAATGACGGTCGAGAAGATTTGCCACCACTTTGTAAAAGCTTTCAATTCTGGATATTTTTTTCGGCTTTTAACATCTTCATTGCTCGATAACGTTCGAACAGTCGCAGAATCTTGTTTGATTAAAATTCTCCTTGGGGGAGAATCTACAAAATAAATTTCTTAGAACAATCCTCGGAGACATTTCGAGGCTTAGTAGACGTGTCTCCGACGTCTGAAATTATGCAATTTTTAAGGTATCTTGTCAGACTGCAGCGAGAAATGGGGTTAATAAATACAGGATAAAGTGTTGGAGAAAATATATGTGTAGCTGGAGCTGCAATCGAGGTAGGTATGTACAGTTTACTTCAGTTAATATAAAATGAAATTTTATTGTTATCCATGGGGCTAATAAGAAAAAGCAGATTGGTAGCGTATTAGTTCATATAAGGTTTTGTAATACAAGTTGTAGTTTTCAAGTAATACGTCTCCAGAGTTGGTTTTTATTTCCTAATTAGTCGAGCGGATAAAGCAAAAAAGTTCGGAACTTTTTCCCTAATGACGGATTTGTTAAAAATGTACCTACTTTGTTCCCATTACAAATCGAGAATTGCATCGCTGCAGTCAAAAATGCATCTTTTGGGAGGCCTTTTGGAGAATGTAAAAACTCTGTAAATAAGAACCAGAACTGGCTCAAATCGGGTACCCGGGGATTTTCGAGGTCGCAGATCACGATTATGATGTTGAAATTGACCCCCCGGACACCTGGGGCTCAGGAAGGCCGATGAACCTCGTCTCCGTGGGACTCTCCAAGAAATCACCAGGGAAACGAAAAAAACTCCGCGCCCGGGGGTTTGTCGGGTGGCTGAATTCAAATATGGCATCGGCGAACACCCCCCGGACACCTGGTGCACCCGAACCTCGACCTGGACGTCATCCCCGAGAACTTTTTTGACTCAAAAAATAAAATAAAAAGTTGACCAGGATTTGCTCAATTTAAAGAACAAATGTTGCTTTTTAATTCGACTATTGGATTTTTGAATTAAAGATTCATTCGCAATTTTATTCCTAAGTCTGTGGTGAAACTTTTTATTGATAATATTCTTTTTCAATCCGCTCTTACTACCAATACCTACTACAAATATTTTATGAAATATGAATTAATTCCAACATCTATATCAAGAAATCGATTCCCCTTATATAAACCATATCTCAAACAATACACGCTTTTTTATTAAAACCAAGGATACCACCTGAATATCCTTGTCTTGAATAGGACGACCTTAAAGGCGGAAGGACTGCTTCCCTGAATAGCATTAACCGCTTAAGCGATCTACTTAAATTTATTAAAGTTTTTGTTGGTCGTAAAATTTCCTTCCTGAATGGAAATTTAGAATAATTATTTTTTGTATTGGTATATAGAAATATTAATTTTCAACAAATAACAAATACGAATCACTACACTGTGATAGTGACGGATCTAAATCCGGTTGTTTTATACAGGGTGTCCCACGAGGTTTTGGCCAGTATATATCTCAAAAGCTATTTGAACTACAATATTGAAATTTGACAGTTGTAAACCGTACGTAGTATAGTAACATATTTTAAGCAATCTACTTTGCTACAATGTTACGTTTCGAAATTTTAATGAGACAACCTGTATATTAGTCCACTGCTCTAAAGGCCTCTCTTATACTAATTCGGCGATACCTATTTTTTTGTGTTAGGTACTTAGAAATGACAAAATAATTTTTATTTGAAAAACAACATTTTGCTCAGCCAGTAACGTCACATCTGAATGTGTATTTCCAAGACAGATGGATTGGGAAGAATGGTACAATACATTGGCCGGCTCGTTCACCAGATATAGTCCCGTTAGATTTTTTTCTTTGGGAATATTTAAAAGGATTAGTTTACGTTACAGCTCCTAATGATGTAGATGATTTAAAAACAAAATCAGAGCAGCTTGACAATCTGTTACAACAGAAAGTATGGAAGCAACATGCACAAGAAATTCACTCAGTAGATTCGAATGATGCATTGATGAAGGTGGACATCAATTGAAGCATCAACTGTAGTAAAAGTGTTATTGTATTCCAATTATTTTTGTTTTTCAGCTGTATTTGTTTTTCAAATAAAAAACTTTATAATTTTGTCGTTTCTAAGTACCCAACACAAAAAGTATAAGAGAGGCCTTCAGAGCAGTGTAACAATATACAGGTTGTCTCATTAAAATTTTTAATAATTATACCACGTGACCAGAAACGTGACATTGTTGCTTAAAATATGTAATATATTACGTACGGTTTATAACCTCCAAATTTCAATATTGTAGTTCAAATATTTCTCGAGATATATACTGGGCAAAACCTCGTGGGACATCCTGTATAAAGAGCATCGAAAATACTTTTGTTGCCAACTCTCAGATTTATCTAGTTATTATACGAACGAAGATACAATTAAAAGGCAAAGCGTGTTGTATTTCTGGCCGATTGAATTTCAAGGATGCTACTATAGGACTCGAGGTATGAACGAAAAGGAGAGTAGAATTTCCCGAGTTCCTGACTGGTTGTCCTTTGATCTCATTTTACCTGTCGGCAATGTCTGCTGCAGTCACTTTATTTCATGAATTTTAAGTCTTATATTTTCAAATGAGGATGAAATTATTGTGTAAATATTTTTTTTAAAGTATCAGTAATTATTACTTAAAATTAAATTTACTTTGTGGAATCCACTGGTTGATATTATAGTTAGGGAGGCGAGGTCGCTAAAAAAATAAAAAAATGAAATGTTATAAAAATTGTATTGTTATGTATGACCTTTACATTTTTGCTCAATACAATTCATCTTCTTCTTCTTCACTGGAAGAATGACGAGAGCTGAATGGATGAACTAGATACGCCCACAATTATTCTCACTCTTTCAAGCAGTTTTTCTCATATTTTTCTTGTCGTACTTGTGTAAATGGATATACTTTTCGCAAAGTGTATAGAGCTAATACTTTGCAAATTTGTTCTATTAGGTCTAAGGCTTCTCTCATATCTTCAACTGCCACGCTCGAGTATTCCCGGAAAATCCCCCATTCGCCTCCCTAACTATTATAAATATTAGAGCTCAGGTATATGGATAACAGGAAAATTCAACATCCACTATAAAGAGCATTGGAGGACTTCGAAGAACCTCATCAATGCTCGCTATTTCGCAATATGCCAGTGCGCGCAACTATTCCAAATTGGTAAGACGTAATAACGGAAAATGGATATCCCAGACACGTACAGATCCTACGTTGTTGGCAAACAAAATAATAAATTAAAAACAAAAATTGCTCACGTATGTCGAAAGTTTGACCGAATTCAGTTAAAAGATAGCCGGAAATAAACCACGAGAATTACGATTGAATTTTAATCTCGGTCCGATGGCAAAAAATAAACAAAGCCGTGTGCCAAAGGAAAACTGTTTAGGAATATTGATGTTCAATTGTAGTTGATTTCTTCCTTTTTTTGGAAATTTTCCACCTTATTGTCGTTAAGAGTAAAGACAACACCCTCGGGTAGATACCAGTGAGGGTTGGAGAAATAACTCGACAAAAAATCGCTTTGAAAAATATATCCACTGTTTTTTTATTAAACTGTTTTAGGAATGTTTTTTTGTTTTCTCAATAGCTGAAGGTTATAAGAAAAGAAAAATCAACCTAAAAACTATTAAACTTGATGGGAGTGAGGTTGAATGGAAACAAGATGTCAATTATTTAGGTTTCACTCTAGACAGTGACGTCCTGTGAAACAAACACAAAAGGGAGATTATATAGGTACAAAGCAGAAATTGCACTTATCCCTATTAGACTATGGGCCCATGGGGAAAAAAGTGTCGCGATTTGAAACAGCAGCAAACCCATTCAGAACGATAGTTTATCATGCCACCATCGGTTCCAGCACTATGGCGTACATTTTCTCTTATGGAAAACTGAACATTTTATTTTTCACCCCCTGAAACCGTGATATGAAACTGTACGCCGTTTGTTACATTTGATAGTAGAATCATCATCGGTCCAGACTCTTTGACTTTGACTTTTCCACTGCGCTTTTCTGTACAAGAGAAAATTTAGGCCATAGTGCTGGAACCGATGGTGGCATGATCAACTATCGTTCTGAATGGGTTTGCTGCTGTTTCAAATCTCGACACTTTTGTCCCCATAGTCTATATGTCGCATCTTAAAAATAACACAGTGTACATAACGCAAATTATTAAAAGATATTAGCTCGCTGTTTTTGTAAAATTTGTATGTTTACAAGAACCTCTCTGCTTAAAATTGAATAACGAAACGTCCATAACAGTATTTCAAATAACTTTGGAAGATATAGCTACCGGACAGAAAATATTTTTAAAAATCTGGCGAAGGCGACGGGATATTAACTTTTCAAAATTTTCTGCTCTATATTCCAATCAAACAGTATCCAATCTAATTTGAGAGATCCAGATGACAGGGAATATTGTATGTAATGAATAAAATAGACTTCCATTGCCTGATATTGGTCTTTTATGGGTCAAATGAGCAAAAAATCAGTACTCCATCGCTTTCGCGGAACTTCAAAAATATTCTTCCACCTTTTCCAATTCCTTTTTTTTCTCATACATAATAGACGCATATTCCACAATCAGTTTGATTAAGTACAACATTTTCAGTCAATTGAACTTCTTAAACTAGATGGGACGGTTTTCAACATACACTGTGGAACGAAATAAAGGAGTACATTTTTTAATTTTAAATATATTTTTTGTTTTTTGGGCGATTCATTTTCTTTTCGCAGGGCTAATAACCTAACATGTGCCTAACATGACTGTAAATTTGGAAGCAAAAATAATGTACAGGGTCGGACTTATAGAATATTATATAACAGTGCATTTGAGCTCGTTGCAAAAATTGTACTTATGCTTTTTCGGTAAATAAACTATCCAGAACACTTCAGTGAAAAGGAAATTTTCCGAAATTGTAAAATACCATTTTTTTATTAAATGACATTTCAACAAATAACACATTTATGAAAACAGTTTAGTAACTTTAGAACTTAGAGAAAAATAGTATGAATGTGGCCTCCTAACAGCCAGGGCCGGATCTACATGGGCCTTAGGACCTTATGGTGTCCCCCTGGCAGAGAATAAAAAGAGAAAAATATTTAGTCCTTTCTGGACATATTTAAAAATTTTATACAAAAACAAACTTGAAAAAAAAATTGAAACATATTAGTTGACTCAGAGATTCTAGTTTGACTTAATGTACAAAGAGATTTCAAATTTCCCGCGTCATTGGTTCATATCTGGTAGGCCCTGCCTTTACAGCTATTCGAGAATCGAGACTTGCGATGCGCGTGCGCGTGGTGATGTGTCTCGTTATACAGACGTGTGTTTCATTCGGAGCTTCGTACCGTAGTAACTGCGTAGTTACAGATTACGTATAGCTGCGTATAGCTAGTCCAAAAATGATGCGAATTCATCAAAGTTGCGCCCAAAAAAGGCGAGAAAAACCAAGGAACATTGACGAAGGTTTTGACTGCATCGTTCATCAAACAGATATCAACAGTTTCAGATTTCAGAAACGTTACACAAACCTCTAAAAACAGACATTTTAAGCTTTCAGAAATGTTTTGGGGACGATCTAGAAACAAACTACTTGCGTACCTCAATGGGACAAAATAGACTTAGTAATTTAGCACTACTGTCCATTGAAAATCAAAGAGCGCGCAAGATTGACTTTAATAAGGTAATAAACAAATTTTCTTCTGTAAAATCTAGAAAAAAGTGTTTCTAGTTTTGTTTCTGCTTTAATAACAAAATGTCATAAGAGCATTTGCAAACATTCTACATGTAGGATATTGCCTGCAGATTATAATAACTGTTTCTACCAGTTGTGAACAATAAATATCGTCATTAACAGAAAACTGTCGTTCTTACTCAATATTTATACGATATTGTCATAACAAGTGATTTTAATATGGGGCCACACTGGTATAAGCTCGGGAAATTTGAAGGTTAAACCTGAAGTATCGTGGTTCGATTCCCCGCTGTGGTGTTTTCAGTATTATGAAAATGGAGTACTAATTTTTCAAACATAATAATTATCCAGCGTATATAGTTTTGACAGCAATTATAACATAATGGATATTTCAGTTCACATAATTGGGACGGTAACCAGCATTGATATTTTGGAGCAATTCAACATGATTGTGGAAAGTTTAGGACTTCTCTCCAGATATATAAAGCAGTAATTTGAGTTTCCAATTACTCAAATTAGGGCTATTAGGTTAGTTAATTGTGCAAAGTAAATTGTGTTGTAGAAATTTAGTTGATTCAATCCTATTGAACACCATGAAATTTCCCATTTTGACTATTGGTAAAAAATATTAATTTTCATTTGATTCCAATGAACAAAAGGCATTAGGAGAATATATATCTTTCACATGAGAATATTAGGCAAGTAGTATATTGTGTTATATTTGAATGAAAACCTTTAATGGTTCCTCTAACGAGCTTTTCAAATTTCTAAGCCGGAGCGCTATCTTCGTATTCTCCGCGTCGGTATTTCCTTCCTACGGAAAGAAGAGAAAATCGTATTCATGGTCTTTGTTTAATCGTCCAATGCAGATTGTCTACAATTTTATTTGCTAGAATACTAGGTAGTGAAATATTTACTAATAGCTCTGGACAATCGCGTTTCTATAGACAAAAAGAATATATTATTTTGTACAATAAAAAAATTTGGATTTCTCATTTTATAAATAGTAAGGGGTTTTTTAGTGAAGCTGTTTTTGCAGAAAGCATGGGTGGGGTGTGGAAAAGGGTTCAAATTTGACTTTTGACACTTGTTTGACTCAAATTATATGGGTTTAACCCAACGAGGTAAAAGAAAACGGAGGAAGGTTAAGCGTGGTAGTGATTTAACCAACTTTCGACGGAAGCTGCCATATTAAGAAGCCACATTAGTGACATTAGTCACCAATTCTTGTGTCAAATTGAAAAGCCACGTTGAAAAAATAATTATTTTCAGTATTAGAAAGGTTATTTATGAGTATTAGTATGAATTTAACTTGATATTGAGTTGTACAATAGTGTTTGGAGACTGCTTTTATCCAATATATACCACCTTAAAAAGTTGCATATGAGAGTTTTTTGTTTCCCCTAATTGAATTATTTAATCAACGCCTCTGGTTTGTTTACGTTTCAACGGAAATCTGCCATATTGAGAACCCACTTTGGTCGATGATTCTTTATACTGTTATGTTCCTTCCTCTTTCTTTTACCTCGTTGCTTTAACCTGAATTTTGAAAGTTATTTGTGGGATTATATGAAGTTAATTTAATTTGAGGAAAGAAAAAAGTGAATTGTTAAATTCGATTCAATTTTGGTAGAGTTACTTACATAAAAATAAAATTTAAAAACAAATCTTTGAGCAATATCGTTTCAAATTTTTTCATTTATAAATTTGAATCATCTTTATCAAGTTGTAGACCCTTCAAACTCTACCAGCGACCAGCCGATGGGTATTTAAGGATAATATTGGTATTGTAAATTGCTATAAAGAGATTACCAAATTAATTTAGGGTGAATTACATTTCCGACTATGTGTATCATTTGAGTTAATCACTGATCACGTATATACGTAATATGTTGATGTGGTGGTATGTCAATAATACTGTGTGTAAAGCGGTCTCTGGGAGTACATTAATATACCAAGAACGTACGTCCAGTTTAAATTATACAGAACTGAACTGAAAGACTGTTTTAAATTAAAAATATTTTGACATCATGTTTTTGTATATACAGTGCTATTCTAAAGTCCTTTTGAATAGCACTGTATATTACTCCACCTTTCTACAGCCAAATCTGACGCAGCTAAAAAAAATGTCAATTTTTCCATGTATGAGGAAATCATGTAACTCCATGAATCTATATTAGAAGTTTCCTTGCATTACTTTACGATTGAATTATATGCGGAATATTTTTCGCGAGAGAAACTGGAAAATGTATCAGTATGTTGGAAGAATTGTGAAATTTAGATAGACGGAGGCAAAATTTATATTTCTCTATAATATGTTGATGCATGTTTTCAGATTTAACAATTTGAAAAGTCTCTCGAGCCGCACAAAAATGTAGATATTAACAAAGGAATTCTTAATATAATAAGAATGCATATAATATACGGTTAAATTCTTGGTATATATGTGAAAAATAGAAAATTGGGACAAGAGGAGAAAGATGAAAGATAATTTGGACATTTTAATCCCTGAAGACGCTCTCCCAAATTGAAAGGTCTGTAAGTCGGAATTTATTGTACGGAACTAATTTGGTTGAATCAGTTATATTTTAATGAAGCCCTGAGAATAAAAGTTTAAAAAGAAGTAAGTATCACATTTTTTTAATAAACCTTAGGTCTATTTTCCAGGCAGCAGATATGACAGTTATTTATTTTCTGGTAAGTAAATTTGTACACTATATTATAAATTTCAAGGATCAAGTGTGGAGGAAGACGTGGCGCACAACGTGTTACTAAATTAATGTTTATTTATATGTATTAATAGCAGAAGTTCATGATAAATGAGCGTTATTTGCTGTTTTTCAAATCGAAACCTTAAATCTTCCAACAAATCGCTCTTGCTCGGTTCGTTTAAGATATTTACGTAGACTGTAGAAAAAGGTTTTGCAAATATTGTCAATTGAAACCCTCGGCAGTTTCTGTATACAACTCCAATGTAATTTAAATAAAACAAGACTATAGAAGCTTGTATTGAGGTAATGCCGCTGCAATTTTTCGCATCATCTACTCCGTTCCGCCACTGAAAGCACATAAATTCTCAATTTTCTTTGGCTCTAACCGCATATAACCTTCATCGTCAAAAGAACGGAAGTGTCGAGATTCAACCTACAATTTTCTTGTGCCCTTGCACTTCAAAGGAACATTTTTATATCAATTTTAACCTCCTACGAATATTTGTTTGGATATTTTTGTAAAGTTAAAGTAATTTTCCATTGGAAGTTGCTTAATCTGAATGAATATCATGGTTAAACCTCAAATGTTTGTATTTCAAATAAATTTACCATCTATTCTCGTCACAGACGACCATTGTCAAATATTTCTCGAAGCCGCAATCCGTTTGATCTCCCAGCAGCGGCTATTTTCGAATGGTTAACCACTTACACTCTTTCGCTTACTTTAGATTTAGTTAGAAAATTATGCTGCTGAATTTAAACTGGCCGCAGCAAAGCTGTGTTACAAATTACTGCTTACTTTGATCCGCACGATATGATATGGGATGAATAAAAGAAAGAGAAATGGCAAAACCGAGGAGGATATAAAGGAAACCTTTACACTTTGATAAAGTTTGAATAAACGTACCACCAAATGTCAAATATTTATGTTACCTAAGAAAAGCAAGCAAAATATTTTTAATATCAAATTAACAGGTCTTTTTGTAAGAGTCAGTCAAGGCGTGTAGATGACGACATCTTCAAAATGCCAACAGACCACATGACCACCAGATATATATTTCGCAAGAACTTCGAGATTGTCATCAAAGATCGAAAGGAGCTTGAGGAAGAGAACGCACCACCACTTAGTAGAGCGAATGAACTGATCTGGTATACAGACTGATCAAAAAATGAGCTCGGCACCGGAGCGGGCATATACAGCAAGACGAGCAAATATGAAGGGATCGTCTAGCTTGGCAAATACGCTTCTGTATTTCAAGCAGAGGTCTAAGCAATACTTGCATGTACAAGGGCAAATAATATGAGAGCCTACAACAACAGGCAGATCAGGATCTACAGTGACAGTCAAGCCGCCCTTAAAGCACTTCAGAGCTATAGGGTGACATCTCGGCTAGTATGGGAATGCGGCGAAGAACTTAGAAGACTGGCGACTCGGACCAGTGTAACACTGGAGTGGGTCCCAGGTCATAAAGGAATCGCAAGCAATGAAAAAGCTGACGAACTCGCAAGAGTAGGATCGTCAACTCTGATGAACGGACCCGAACCTGCTGTGGGCATCCCCAGATGCTTAACGAGGTCATGGTTAAAAGGGTGGTTGAAAGAACAACATAATAAATACTGGAATAATCCGCCCAGCAAATACATGGGAAGAAATTCATAAACGAACCATCGGAAAAGTAGCGAAAGAACTGCTCTCAATGAGCAGAAACAAACTACGCACCATAACGGGGCTACTTACTGGACACTTTCCCACAAAGGAGCACCTAAACAAAATAGGGTTGTATAACGGAGACCTTGCAAAAAGGATACCGAAACAGCTCTGTATATACTATGCAACTGTGAGTCAATGGACCACAGAAGGCAGAAACTGTATGGCAGAACCCAAATGACTGCAGAAGACTTCTACAACCAACCAGCAAAGAACCTGTATGAGCTAATACAGGGAACGGATTGGCTGAATAGGTTGTAGTCAGAACACTAGGAGTATCCACAATAAGCCCAGGAGGCTGAGGTGGTGCCGGCGAAGGGACGGCTCCTTTTGAAAAAAAGGGTCAGTCAGGTGAAGAATATTAGAATATTACCGACAATTAGTATTTATTCCTTTTCTAGATTATAAATGTCATCCAGGTTCCCTAGCGCTTCCATGCAAGGAATAGAACAGTTGCAAAAGTTGCTGCCCAATAATTTCAGCGATAAAGAGGCGCTGAAGTTGTTTGTTAGCTTTGAAGGAAGCGCTAAAAATTTGGCAACAGATAAAAGAAAACATTCCAGTATCCAGTTACTACTTACACTGAAAAGCGCTCTTTCTCCACTTTATGCAGGTTAAAGTAATATTTTGGCATGGATGACAGAAGAGCGTTTGAATGGATTAGCTTTAATGCATATCAAACAAGATGTTATGCGGCAAATATGGACGCTAATGAAATGCTGGACAGCTTTAGCAGGAAACATAATTTTTCTAGCCTAACTGCTCCTTGTGTCCCTCCCAGGAAAAAATCCAAGATCCGCCGTTGTGTTCACTTGTATATTGTATATAAAGTCCATACTAACACGTTCGTTCAAGTTTACTGTAGTTACAAATTGAGCGATTTTACGAGCAACAACATACAAATGTACAATTGTAAATTTATTAAATATACAGAAGTATGTCCAATATAAAACACCGGCTACAAGAGAATGCTGCTTTTATAATAAAAGTATTTTCGAAATAAAATAAGGAATTTTTTTGTTCCTGAAACCTTTTCTCGTGGATATCAAAAATAATAAAGAACGGGACAAACTAATTTTATTATAGGTATGTTAGGAATCTCTTTATATTTATTTCAAAACTAGGTATATTGTCGTAAATGCTTTGAAATGCAAATTGTATCTATCTAGAGAAAAATATCAACAGTCACTAATTTTACATACTATATTCGTATTTGCTTAAGAAAAACACTAACCTATAAAATGACAACAGGTCGACTCGACCTCTAAAAAAGTAAGCATTTTCCGAAAAAATTACAAGAGTTTAAAAAAATTATTACTGTCCAAAATATATAACCGGTATCTATTTGTTAGCTTCTTGCTATTATGCAATTTATTTGTTGTTAACAACAAATTTCTGACCACTCGTACGCAAGCCAAAAAGGATATCAATTTCAATAAACAAATCCTGCTGTTGAATATTTTTCAACAAAACCTTTTATATTTATAGAAGTACTAATTAACTTTTCAAATAGTCCAAGGTAGTCCATTATGTAATCTGTAAAGTTAATATTTTGTATAGCGCTTAAAATAATAGTGTCCTGTTTATTTGGAAATTTTGAACGGGTATCTTTACTTGATAATTTAGAATAGCTTTAGGAAGTTTGAGCATTGGAAGAGGCTGAATCATCTAACCCGAATTCATTTGAATATTCAATCGAGTCAAATCAACTGAATACTCACCTTTATCAACAAGAGAAATTATACTACCTTCCATAATGTAATATATTATGATGTATTGTTTAAACATGAATTATATGTATTGGATTATAAGAGAAAACATTGCAGAGACAGATTAGTCAACCTATAAATCTTGTAATCGATATTCAAAAGGTGGCTTCTTTGTTTACACAATATATAACTGGATGAGAATTTATCTTTTTGATGGATAGGTATAGGTTTTGTAATGAACTTAAATAAATTACAAATCTCAGTTACGCAGTGCTTCTAATTCTCATAAATATTAATTGGGAATTATAAGAATCACAAGTGGTTTTCGCATTAAAAGTGCCCTCAATCTGTACTATGCAATAAGTAATACTTTCGTTCGCCAGAAAGAAGTGTCAAAAAGAACAAAAATGACAGTCTATAAAACCGTTTTAAAACCAATTTTTTGATCCGTCTGTATACCAGATCAAATCATTCGCTCTACTAAGTGGTGGTGCGTTCTCTTCCTCAAGCTCCTCTCGATCTTTGATGACAATCTCGAAGTTCTTGCGAAAGATATATTTGGTGGTCATGTGGTCTGTTGGCATTTTGAAAACGTCATCATCCACATGCCTTATCTCTGTGTGTCCTCTCCCATGTGCCCCGTCATGGTCTGATGCTTTTTCAAGTCGGGTTAGTGCTGTCCTTGCTTCGCACATTATGACACAATGTAGCGGAGGAAGGTCTAGAATTGTCTCCAGTGCCGCTGTAGGAGAGTGGTCCTCATTGCCCTTGTAATGCCCATGAAGGCTACCTCTGCTTTCTTGATCACGTGCTGGAGGTGTCGGTTCCAAGTTAAGCCTGGGTCTAGGATAACCCCAAGATATTTTGCTTCATCCGACAATCGTATTGGTTCACCTTGAAGCGTCAGAGGGCCAAGTCCTTCCATTTTCCTTCTTCTGGTGAACGCAATTATCTGTGTTTTCGAAGGACTAATACGTAGCCCTTCTTTTACAGTCCAGCCTGTTACTACATTTAAAGCCATCTGGAGTCTGTCCTTGTGGAGTCTTACCTTGGGATAGAATTACCAGGTCGTCTGCATATTCTATGGTGTTAAATCCGTCTCTGTGTAGGGTTTTGATGAGCCCGTCCATGACCATGTTCCACAGCAGCGGGGATAGTACTCCCCCCTGCGGACAGCCCCTGGTTGCACATACGGCCATTGTTTCCTCCATCAGAGTTGATTCTATGAGCCTGCTTCTGAGCATGCAGTCTATCCACCTGCAGCTCGTGGCATCGATCCCTAAATTCCTTGTCGCCTTAGCTATAGATTCATAGGAGGTGTTGTCAAAAGCTCCTTCTATATCAAGAAAGGCTGCCAGCAGTACATCTTTGTTTTCCAGCACGTATTCAGCCCTTTTTATGAGTTGATGTAATGCTGTTTCGGTTGATTTTCCCTCTCTGTATGCATATTGATCTCGGTGTATTGGCCACTTAGGACGCATGAAAAACAAACAACAGGCAAAAGTGATATGGCAAACAAAAGCATGTGGAAAGCGACCAAGGGGAAGACCACGAAAAACCTGGGATGATGCAGTAACGGAAATTCTGCGGCAGGAGGCGAAGTTAAAGGATGGAAATAAACGGGAATGGGCTAAATTTGTACACAATTGAAAACACCTTAACACCTTAGGGTACATATTAGTGGTTTGGTACTTTGGTAATGGAAATAAAATATTAGTGCCAAACTTTTGGGTGTAACAATTAATATGTTATAATAAAATATGAGCAAATGCAATTAGGTTGAGACGCTCCAGAGCAATACACTTGATTGCGTCACATTTAGAAATTGAAGTAATTGAGTTTTCTGTTTTTAGTGACAAATTTCCTTCGGAAAACAACCGACTTATTCACCATCTTCATTCCCATCATAGAAATACATCGTTCAAAGGGCCGTAAATATATTATACAATTGCTGAAAACAAATTGACCCTATATAGCGAGTTTTTCAAGAATTTTTCATTTAAAAAGATTAGATGAGTATAAGTCGGGTATAGATCGTGAGCGTTGCGCCTGTGTCGTTATATTTTCGTGGGTTCTCACCGCCGTCAGGGTGGCGTGACGCTCAGTTTGCAGAATTTCACCCCAAACAGAACACGGCATGCCTACTACAACTATGAAGTTACTCTATTTAAATTAACCGCGTTTCAATAAAACGAACAATTCAACTAGAAATAAATTGTGACAATTGTTATTTATTATTGTGTTGGAATTATGTTTAATCCCATTTAGAAAACGAGAAATTTTCGGAAAAAATATCACCACGTGACTTTCGATGAATGTGGGAGTTTAAAAAATGTGAGTGATGTGAGCTTTTCGGGTGCCGGGATATATTTAAGGATATTTTTTCAAGTGACATTATGGCTCTAATACGGATTTTCTTGCTGAGTGCCGTCGCACTAATTTCACATACAGGTGAGTTACCTGGTTGGCCTATTTATATATATACGATTAATTTAAATATTTTATAATCGATAAACTGTTTTAATTGGGGAAAATTAATCCATCTCTGTCTAATACTACCTACAAATATACTGAAAATTTTCGTTTTTCATCAATTTTTATTGTTTTTTGAAAATATTTTCGCGTGTTTTAATTTTTGACAAAAGTATAAAGTAATTTAAATTTTTTTCATCATTTTTTTGTAGTTTGTTTGGAAATTGCTGCTCATTTTGTTATTCAATAGTACAGGAAATGCAATGAAATGCAGCATCAGAGATGGGTTTATTATTGCGGCAAAACAGTCGAGTCTAGAGTCGCTATAGAGGAAGTGGATATATTGTAAACAATTCAAGAAAAGACAATCGGAACAAAAGTAACTGAAGACAAATTTCAATGGAATCAAAGACAATGGTTTATTAAAAGTATATTCTCACACATCAGTGATTTCTTATTATTAATGACAGATTGACATTTTTGATAAAACGTAGTTTGATTTGTCAACATCTAGATTAACCATGAGATATTTTCCTGAATTTAGAAAGTAAAAAACAAATAGATAAGTGAAAATCAGTGTAGATATGTAGCCAGACTATAGATACTTGTACACCAAGACACTAAATCACTTTATTGCAACTTTTTTCCATGCTAAATCACTTCTCCTGTTTAGTCCACTAACTGAACACCTGAAATTATCGAAAGCTCCCATTTTTGTCAAGTACGAACGAGCTGCAAGTCACATGGAATGATGGCTACGGGTCTTCCCATTGTGATGAGCTTTGAATCATCGGAAAATGTCAATTTTTTGCCGAGTTATGGAACAATTCGTCCGTCCACTTACAAGTTAATGCATAGACAGCAGAATTCCTACAGGCAGAGCAGCAGCAGCAGCAGCTTTGTCCCTTCATTTACTGGACTAGTTGGGTTTTTGATTATTCTGATATATATCTCGGAATTTGTGCATGGAAGAAGAGCCTGACTCGTTTGTGACAAACTTCTGGAACAATAGTAAGGAAAAATAGTATCCCAAGGGTGGAAAAGTGGTCATAGCCAAAAGGACTGAAAGATGTGATTTTATTTGAAGGGAACTAAGTTGGCCAACTACTGGAATGGAAAGTTTCGATTATTTTGGTGTATTTGTGAAAGCGGCTTATTTCGCAAATGTTTTTGCGGCGTTCTTTGACGAAGTTGAAAGAATAAGTTTCCAGGATAAGATATTTATTTATGGACATATTGGCAGAACACAAAAATTGAAGGTTAGGCTTTGATTGATTGTTGCGGTCCCGGCTTCAATTGTGATTTAAATTGCAGCATACTTTCGATTCCAACAGGAATAAAGGTGTGTGGACTGACGTACCACATGGGTTACCTACATACAGAGGAAGAAGCTCAACCTGTTTCCTTAAATGGGTAAAACAAAAGTATTATTGACCACTCCACTGATTATTGGAAGCTGGTTAATTATTCAATGCAACCACTTGAATCTATTATTTATCAATAATTTTACATCAAAGTAGTCCAAATTCCAATTTCCTTTTCAGCCTAATTTTATATACTCACCCAATATCGCATGATGTAGATAGTATACTTGTGTTTAGATCGATATAACAGCTTTGAAAGAGTCTCAATAAATATAAAAAAGCACAGAAAACGTTCGTTGGTTGATAGTTTGTTCATAATAGAAGGTTTTATATTTCTTGTCCAGCGACTTTTTTTTTGGCTTTGGACAGCTTGATCCTTTCAGCCACGGATTTATTGTACTGTTGTACTGTTTGTTACAATAATCAGCATAGTAGGTTAGCTATAGTATTTAGATTGTACAAGACAAGTATATTGTAAAGACTACATTGACCAAGGTGAAATATATAACATATGGATAAATAAGTTCTTCTTTTAGTCCTTTTCAAAAACTCCCATATTATTTGGGACTATGAGTAATATTTAAGAATTTGACTAACGCAAAAAACAATAGCAAATAATTGTATAACTGATTTTGCTATTACTACTTGTCCTTTAATAAGAAATTACTTATAAAATCTAATTAGAAAACAAAAATGTGTTAAGTTCAACTGTCAATTATTTGGAACATTCATCATGAATGACTTTACATTTAGAAAATCCGAATCAATGTGATTAATGATCATACTATGATGCATATACATGATTTATGACTGTCAAAAAGTGTATGTTACAGATGTGTTTAAGGATTAGTATTTATAGCAATTGCGATTCTTGTTTGTTCCATATTCTGTTTTGAGTGAGGGTGAAAAATTCCTAATAGACCAGTACATAATTCCATTGTGCCAAAAATTATAATTTTCTCGAAAATTCATAATATTATTTTCTGTAAGTTCCTTGTGGCATTACTTATTCTTTTTTCTCTTATTTTTTTGGGAATCAAACCACAATAATCTTTTTTATTTTTTATTTCGACTGGTAATGAAATAATTTTTGGTCCCTATCTGACACATCGAAAAAAATTTGACGACTAGACAATCAATAATATTTTGAAGTTTATGACTACAAAACTTTGTTGTCAAATTTTATCAAGGTCCATTCATAGTAGATCACATCTCTGGTAAAATGTGAAATAAAATATTTTATTTTATGACATTCTAACGATATGATAGTCTACTAGAAATGGAATCCAGTGAAGTGCACGTTCCAGGAACGGTTTTTATTGGGATAGCGTTTTGTTTTCGCTTATTTTGGAAATGTAAATAAAACGCGTTTGTTGTTACTTTTTTGTGTATGATTATTTTTGTTTTCAAAATATGTAAACTCAGTTTGGTGATTTTGTGTATTGAAGTGTGTATCGATTAACAACTATTCCAATTATAAATCATAAGAAAATCTGGATAAAAACTTATGATGCTATCCTGATAACGCAGGTAATTGATTATTGGAAATTTCTCTTTCTAACATTGGTAACCAAATTTGAATACATTCGGCTGAAATACTAGCTACACATTTATCTGCATTTAGTTGTATTAAAGCACTTTCTTTGATTTTTCGTTTTTTATCATTGGACTCTTTCAATATTATTTTTGTCGAATCCCATTGAATTTTATGCCCCTCTTCCAAAGCATGCTTGCACTTATTCGGACTTTCAATGGTCTAGATGTTTCACCTAAATAGAGTTTGTCGCATCCACAAGATATCTGATATTAAGTTCCTCCTCAAATGGATTACTACATTTTCAATTTATTTTCGAAAACATTAATTTTCAAAATTATATACTTTTTATATCCAAAACGTTGAAATGCATGCATCCTTTCATCCTATGATTATTTATTGTTGGAATTTTCTTGTCATTATCCTGAACATGTATAGATTGTCTCATTATCCTTCCAAATATGCTTGTATCATTTATCTAATATTTTCGGTAAATATTAATTTCTCCCTTGTTGGTGAAAGTTGATAGAAAACAGCCTTTAGGTCATTTAAATTAATATAACACGTTGTTTGTTTCTCATTTACCTTTTCTATTATGGTTAAACGTACCTTCTTCATCAATATTTACGGTTATGAAACCTTTCCTCAGCTTATTTGGCAATTAAAAATAAATGTACCGGTCTATAACATCAATTATAATAATCTTTTGTTTGTTGTGAAAAAAGTCTTAATGTTTGTTTGTTTGCTAGCACTTTGACAGCGTTAACATTCATAGAATAAATGAGTGTGGAATAAACGCGCAAAACGGGAATGCTTTAAGCGAACACATTAATATCCTTTGCCACTGAAGTTGGAGTGATGTGATGAATGAAAAAATAATCACCCCTATGGTAGGTATTAGTTGTTATACTTTTCATCGCTTGTTGACTGACGAACATTAATTCCAACATTGTGATGTTGAAATACGTTGATCTCTTCACATCACATTCTTCAAAATTTTTATCAGCTGTGTTACAATAATAAATTTTCCTGGAATTATTTTCAAAATTTCTTGATAAGAGAGCCAGGATTCCTTCGGGGTCAGTTCTAAAGAAGGCTAAGGACCACTGTTTCTAAGTTGTACTCCGAGAGAAGAGTTATTTATAGACAAATAAACTGATTTGTTCCACCTCCCTTTATTTAAAACTAACATTGTTTAATTATTATTAATTTCTTTAATGTAAAAAAATTTGTTCTCTTTTATGCACACCTTCATACAATTGTTCTTCAGAAACTATGAAAGTCTACGAAGCACAATATAATATTTTCTTATAAAATAAAACAATGCTATTTGGGTAATAGTACATTGTTTACC
>CAJUYI010000883.1:0-18235 GCA_910591695.1 Galerucella pusilla | reverse complement strand
AGAACTTGAATTTTGTTCAGATATTTTACATCAAGTTTCAATTAATTTTTCTGATGGTCCGCTTCGGCTATACAATGTGTGGTGTAATGAGGTCTTATTGAAACTTTTATAACATCATCAATTAAATTTCCAGATCTTTAGCGTCAAAAACATTACTGTAATTTGTTTTGTTTTTGTTTTCGAATTTTACTCGAAAAGTATTAAGTTTATCGTGCATATTTATGGAAACAAAGTTATAGAGCGTAAAATTTGCTATAAAATTCCGTGGCTCAAAATTTAAAAATTCCCATCCCTGCAGCGGATGAATAAGTAAAAATAAATTGAAAAAACAGCTTTTTTCAGACGCAAAAATTATTATTTGTATGATAATACGTTATTTATTCACGAACTGCATGACAGTATTTTTTTCTCGTTATACTGTTGTTCATTTGCCTAGAAGCTTTGATCAAGTTTGGTATTCAATAACTCGAGATTAAATGGTCCGAATTGAATGTTCAAAACGCCAAAAGTTGTGTTTTTTCAAGTCCTTTAAGTCCTTTAAGATTTCAATAAAAATAAGAAACCGCATAGATATCTTAATTGTTACTAAGGTGAAATTTTAACATTGCTTCATAAATTGCAAAACTTGTCGAAAAACAGGCCCTTTTTTGGTTGTTTTGGCTATAAACTGTTATTGTGCAATTGGCACAGCCTAAAAAGCGGTGGAGGCAACGGATTATAATTAACCATAATATTTTTAAAAGATTCCATCAAAAATATCGCCTACTGTTTTCACATCCATGTTTTGATAGTTTTTGGGCAAACCCGACTAGACTAAATATTACCAATTCTACACTTGAAATAATATTATGGGCAGTTGTCGGAAATATTTATAGTCCTTGTAACGTTCATGTTATTATTTTGTACAGTAGGAAAATATCATGAAATATCGACACTGACAACATCTATCTCTATGTATAATATTCAACGCGAACAAAACATTACGCCACAAGCGATGGAAAATAACAAACTACAATCAGGAACTGAAGATAATTACATACTCATTACTTGTTTTCATACATCGTTGGATCGGATTTACACGCATATTATAAATGAATAATTTTATTAGTCCGAGATTAAACATTCTCATCCTTTCTCTATATATATACCGGTGATCCTTTTTAGTCCTATTCTATGCATACTACTGCAATATTTAATCTAAAAGTTTACCAACTTCATTAAACATGCAGTTTAATTATATTCAGGTTACTGTTGTAACGTCACGACGTTCAGGTGCTCTCCATTTTCATATTCATCAGTCAACAAGAAAGTCGCGAAACAATTGCAAAGTTTTGTAAAGTCAATAAAAAGAGGAAAGGACCAACTGCCTCTAGATACACCTTTTGTAAATGCAACAAGGTCCATTGACTCGCACCTGGACGTTATAGTTATTGTTCCATTCTACTTTTACATGGTTCAGTATTGGATACTTTTCAAGAAGACCAAGGAGGAATTACATGATTTCCATTTATTCCAACCCATCGAAAATATAGCAAACAGCATCTAAATATCATTGAAATTGGTCACATTTTTATCAAATAGAAGTCTTAGGGGTTTATTATTTTGCCGCTTAGTTTACTCAAAGCCTCAGCCTCCTGTGCTTAGCCTATTCAGCCTTTCCCTGTATTAGCACAAACAGGTTCTTTGCTGGTTGGTTATAGAAGTCTTCTGAAGTCATTTGGGATCTACCATACAGTTTCTGTGGTCCAGCGTCTCACAGTTGCATAGTATATGTCCTTTTTGCATCTTCTGCTTGTAAGGTCTCCGTTATACAGCCCTATTTTATTTAGGTCTTCCTTTGTGGGCAAGTGTCCCGTAAGTAGCCCCGTTATGGTGCATAGTTTGTTCCTGCTCACTGAGAGCAGTTCTTTTGCTACCTTTTCTGATGGTACTTTTATGAATTTCGTCCCATGAGTTTTCCCGGGCGTATTCTTCCAGTGCTTTCATTACTCGTCTACCTTATTTGAAATTCGAGTGCTTATGATATTTTGTAGCCCAGTTTAACACCACGTGACCCGACTATGTCGTGGAACTGAAGGTGAGTTTACCAAAGTTTACAAGAAGATCGGGAGACAAACATGAAGGGAGTGGAGAGTATAATGCTCTTCTAACGACTTAAAATATATAATATTGTTCTTTTGCTTCGGTAAGTAGGTTTGTGGAATTCGCGATGATAAATATAGGGGTATGAGAATTTTGAGATGCTGGCATATCTGTTTATACGTGAATGACTTGAGCGAATGAAAGAAAATTGTAATATCGGTTTCTGCTGTTTAATTTAACATTGGATCAATTTTTCGATCAATTTACTATGTACCTAATATAATTTCCGAGTTTGGAATATTTTGATCCAGTTCTACTTTTTTTCTAAAGCGAACAAAATAAAAAACGATATATTTAAAACACGCAAATAAAAAGACATCTTGAATGTACAAATTTGAACCGACTTTTTTCGTCTAACGCCTATTATTCGCCTCTTTTTCATTATCATATAAATTGGGAGTACCCACCTTCGTCTAGAGGTTACAAAATATCCCTTGCTATTCGATAACAGGATAAGGACTTTCGTTGCTTTGGTAACGCTGTGCAAAACAAATTCCTTCTGGTTGAAGTTAAGTTAAAAGTAGGAATGAATTAGATTTAAAAGTGTAATGAGTTTTACAGTAATTTTAAGACAAAGTGGAGTAGTATTTTTAAAAATCACAAAATGACTAGCAAAATACAGAACCTCTATGATGTAATGAATAAAACGGCGAAATTGGAATATCTTATTCTGTATTATAATTTCAAAATTATAGGCATGGAAGGGTTATTTCCATTGTATAGAAAATTAAATTGAATAAAAGGCTTAATTTAAATTTATTGTTCCTAATTTGTCATCATTTTAAAAAATTATGAAAAATGCCGAGACACGTCAACTTTTGAATTGAGTTGTGCGTTATGTAAACATAAATTTGAATGTACTGGGTGATTCACGCAAGTATGCCATAGTCGGTGTTGTTTTGTTAATGAAACACCCTGTATATTTGCATATTTTTGAAATCCTCTGAACCAATTCCAACAAACCAAATAATGTATGACCAATTATGAATTATACAGGGTGAAATTTTTATCTATACAGTAATTGATGTATTGATGATGATGATTGATGTATTAAAACGACACAACAACGACACGACAACTACACGACAACGACACGACAACGACACGACAACGAAACGACAGCGACAGAAATACGGAATATTTCACCTCTAACTTTAAACAAAGTTAAGGAGGAGTTCTATAGGAGACTGTGCTAATGCCAACAACTAGATGGAAAAGATTTAGAGAATTTATTTTAATGTATTTGTATAAATAATATTAATAAAAATATGTGTCATAAAACTTTCAACAGTTCCCCTGTAGTTTCCGCTATCCGCATGAGACTCATGTCAAGTTCATAAAGCAGACGAAAGCGGGAAATGGAGCGGAAAACGAACCACCAAGTGCACCAGCCGTTGGTGAAAAAAATGTAACGAAAAATCGATAAGCCAATTTGAGTGATTGCGATGAAAAAAATTATCATTTCGATATGGGTTACCTGGAAATGTTAGAAAAACATTGAACACTGAATCAATAGGCATGTGTATTAAAAAACATATAAACACCATTATTGCGGTATTCATAAATCGACCGAGCAACAACAGATTTGTTTTTTCGAGAAACGTGAAAAGCTGTATTAGTCCATTTGAATTCAGTACGGCTGATTTTGTTTGCGTTAATAGAAACAAAAACAATCCAAAAAAAAATATCAGCTGTATTTGCCATACCAATACCAATGGTTTCGATTATATTTACATTCGTGTGAAATAAAATTCCTAATTGCCATATCAATGATTGAAGTTGTAAAGAAAATCGTTTAAAAAATATGAAAAACATCTCTTAGTTGTACAACGTTTCCTTTTTGTGTTGAGGATTTTAGTAAGTCTTACTTCGTCAGCGAGATCTAGTTTTATTATTGTCAACACAATAAAGACCTTGTCAAAGTTGAGAAAACCCTTTTTTTATTCCATTGTACCTACTTCGTACTAATGTATTTCCAGGACTGAATAAGGGATTTTGGAAACATAAGTTAGCCGGATTGTTATAGCCTTTCAGTATCGAATAAGCACTTTAGTACATTTTATTACATCAAGGCGAATTAGTATACATTTTTCACTCAAAAAATTCATTGACTGTTGCCCCGTTAACAGACCCACTACACCTTTGGCAGTTTTCCTATCTTTGGCCATCAGATCTGCTGTAAATTTTGGCGAGTGTTCTACTATGAACTGTTTCGCTTTCCTCTGTCCTGGTGAGTTCCTCCACCATTTCCGATATTTATGGGAGACCCACTTCTTTGTTTGTTTTCTTGTTATGGTCTTTGCAACGCCGCAAAAGGGTTCCGGCCTAACGAATGGCATTGCTGAACCTTGTTTGGCCGTTTCATTCGCTTTTTCGTTGCCCTTATGACCCTCGTGCCCCGGTACCCAGGCTACCATAACATTGCTACGCAAACGTATGAAGGAGTGAATGAATGAATCTCAAAGTTAGCTGTATAAGGCTTATATCAATATTATTACTTGTAGAAGACAGGAAACTATTATAATGCAGTTGAAATTAGTTTTAATAATCATAAAATGGTACAATCTGTATAACATTGATTATTATTTCGTACTCGTATTCAAAATTGGTAACATCCTGGAGGAATTCTCCAGAGGATAATAATAAACAACTCACCAAATAAAAATTGTTCGATGCTGCAATGTGTCCGGCTTAAATGGAACCGAGCCAAAGAAAATGGAATATTTAGGGAGATCCCAATGAATAATTTACCTGTGACGTCGGATAACTTCTGCATCGGTGACGTATATTATAATGTTGAAGATGTTTGAGGGTAGAATTGAATTTCGGGTCAGAGAAATACAAAAATATATAGTTGATTAAATAGTGAAGATATTTTTTTAACGATCTGTGCTCGGTTTGAATTTCAATGAAACTTTAAAAGTCTTTGATAACGATCCAGCTCTGATACCGAATATTCTATAAAAAAAACCGCCTCTTTCAGAACTTTACTAATTTCACAGAGAGAAAATCTCATTAAAATAATTTTTCAAAGCGAAAGGAACATTTTCATTCGTCGTAATCCATCCGAACGCGATAAACAAATTCAGAATATCCTCTACTTCTGTTCAGCGACTAATATGACCAAAAGAGAGAGTTCTTTTCGTTACACAAAGATAACAAAGAAACTCTGGCAAGCACCAAACATTTCCATCAGAAGAGAGGGATACAACAAAACTTTTTGAGGGGCTCAAGCTGCTTTTGTGTCTAAGTGGGAACAAAGAACGATTTAGTTTCTGGAACGTCATTTTTTTAGCGTGATTTATGTTTAAAGTCCTTGAACAATAACAATGTTACTGGGACTCTTGCGATGGGGAAGTGTGAAATTGAACCATACTTTTGCGATTAATATCACCTTTATCCGTCACTTTCTTGCATGGAATCTGTTTACGCAAAAAAAATTGCGATTGAATTGCTCCACTTTTGGGCTAATGAAATAAAAAGAACCAAACAAGCTGTGAAAACGAATTATTAGATAATAATGCGCGAATACAAACGGAATGTATTGAAAAATGTGAGATTTTTCACATTTTTTACATATGGTGGTGGAAAGCGTTACAGAAAAAACAAGATACAGACTAAGTAGAGAGGGAGTCATTAAAAAAAACCACCTCCTCACCTGGGACATGCCACAAGACGGTATGATGAAAAAGTATAATTTTTCAAAGATATTCGTTACGGAATTGAGCAACAAGAAGGAATGGGATCCAAATACCATTACCAGACTTGGGAGGAATGCCATTCAATGGTACACAGATGGCTCAAAAGCAATAGAAGGAACTGGGATAGGAATGTTCGGGCCTGGAACCAAACACTCTGAAAGCTTGGGAAAAACCCCAAGTATCTTTCAAGCGGAAATCCACGCCATAAGAAAGTGCGCCAGGTTCAATATTGACTTATCCAGAGACAAAACAGGACATATTTCCCAAATGGGACCTAATTTCAATAAGGAAACCTGAAATATAGATTGGTCTTCTTCTTGCAATAACAGGAATAACCCTTCGGAATGAAGTTCAGACACAGAGCTATGTGAATACAATAGAAGTTTGGATTTTCAACCCAAAATATCATGCAAGCTCTTCCTAAAGAAATCGTCCCATCACTTTTTTATTTGGAGTGTAGAAACATCGCGGTAAAAACCATTTTGTGCAAATTCTTAACCGATCCAAGCGCAAATTATGATTTTAACCTCCAACCTATTGTGATAGATTTCTCTAATAGAAAAACATTTAGGTGGAAACGGCCGACATAATGCCGTTAAACTGAGAAAGAAAAGTCATTATTTTCGAGAGCTCCAATATCTTGTGTTATGGATCTAATGAACCATAAAACGCAATTTAGTAGTTTTTCCCAAATTAAATTTTTCTACTGGGAAAAAGAATTCCACCGATTGTTAACAAAAAAAATATAAAGTTTTGTAAAACATATATAGATAGTAAGGAGCAGTTGATAAGGGGAATTTTATATACAAAGTTCGAGTGCGAAATGTAGACATTTGGGGAATACAGATAGAAGGAATGTTGAGACAGTGTAAAATGTGTCTTTATAAGGCATATCCACGAACACGTGGTACAAAATAGTGAGGTTATAAGCTGATTTATAATGATAGATCGTGTTTGAGTTTAGTTGGTTTTGCTTAAATGTTTTTTTAAAGTTATTTTCATTGTTGAGCTTGCATATTTAATAATATATAATATAGGTTAATAGTTGTGTTTTGTTTGACGTTTCATCGTGTTTATTGTCTATTGTTTTACCACAGGGGTATTGTCAACTGTCGTGGACATGCCCTATTAACTTGCAACACAAGTAGGTACTGTTAAAAAAAAGGTAGAACGTGTCGCGGGACACACGCTAGGAACTTTAGTTCCTTTCAAGCAAAAATTATGTAATATATCTGACGTTATAGATAAACAATTTGCATATTCTTTGGTGGTCGAGTAGTAAGCACACCAGACTCTCACGCAGTAGACCCAGGTTCCTTTCCCCGTGAGGAAGCATTATACAAATTGGACATTCAAGAACTGTACGTTTACCACAAAAAAATTAGTGGAAACATAAAATTGAATTGTTAAATTTTTAATTTGAAGTTATATTACAGTTTATAAAAATTTTTATTTTCTAGATTTTTTTCTTAAGTGGGTCGTAGAAAAAATATGCTGTTCGACTCGTGTGGATTGTCCATATCGCACTTGAACGATTGAGCACTCCGCCCACGGCGTCGTTCTCAAACTTCGTCCTCGTGCGATATAGTCATCATATCCACACTAGTTGCACAAACTAATATTTCTTTCAAAATATGCCCTTTTACATTTAAAAACAACCTGCAAAATGTCAAATCAGTTTATCCATCCATTTTAAAGTTATCGAATCAAAGCAATCAAGTTTCCAAAATTTCAACACCCTGTATTTCGAAAAGTAAATGTGCTACCTATCACCTGCAATTGTGTTAGACTACAGCACCTATTAAAAAAAGCCTTAAAATGGTATGAAGCAATGATTTAAAAAATATTTTCTCATGAATAAATAAAATAGTTGACTTTGTTGGATGGTTCTGATGATTCGATCATCTATTCTTGCTTAAAGCGTATCGCTTTAATGATCTGTTAATAAGTGCGGTAATGCGCATATGTTTCCGTGTTGGGAATAAGGAGAATTTATTGCATAATTATTTTCCTTAATGTATTTGGGGAACAAGAGAAGCTGTAATATATTGTTGAATTAGATCTAATCTTATATTCCAGGACTATTACTGAAGTGAATATATCAAGTTAGTTAGGGTTCCAGGTACTTGGGGTTAAATTGGATATCTACTTTTGATTTGAATATAAATAAATGAACAAAATATATACCAGAGTCACTGGTTATTTAAATACTAAATACTTGATAAATAACAAATTAAGTTTTGATGTAAGTTCTCTTCAAGCAAGCAGAGTGACAAATTTCGTTTTTCTGTGAAAAAAATTACGTTTTTTCATCTTTAAAAATGAGCAAAACCTTTTTTGTAATTCGAATTTATTGTATATGAAATAAACATTATTTACAGTTTCATCTTTTCGCATTTTGTTGAAAGTATTCATAGCCTCGAATAATTCATTTCCAGCGTAAAGGCAAAAACTAGCAAGAGAAGCCCATTTCCTTAACAACATTTGTGTTTCCTTGAGAATCTTTGAATTAAAATTTGCAAAACAATTCGCATGACGCTATTTAAGTTTTGTTTACGATTCAAATGTAAATTCAGAACTATACTCGAAGTGAAAGAACACTGAACTGAATAATGGAGTCTGATAATAACTTTGGCAGTTCGCTTTGAAATTCTAAGCTTGAAATATTCCGACTGTTGTATTCGTTTAGGCATATTTGAATAACATCGGTAAATAAATAGATACTTACTATAGAAAGAAGGTCGATCAATTATATCAACCTATTTATTACCAATTTTATCATCTCACCCTGCTTGAATTCTTTGTTATAATCAATATTTCTTTTTGTTCCATTATTGGAACTTTAGTTCTTTACGGAGTGCTCAATCGTTCAAGTGCGATATGGACAATCCACACGAGTCGAACAGCATATTTTTTTTACATTCAAGTTTTCCAGGTTTTATGAAAACCTGGAGTCTGACTTTTTGACATTTCTTCACATATTGGTTAATATCTCGGGAACCTCAAGATTTGCAAGGCTCTAGTCTACGCCATTCGATTCAGAATTGAATTTTTTATAAAAAGAAAAACCTCAGATATGGAATTTGGAATTTTCTGGTTTTGAAAAGTCCACATCGAAACTTATACTAATTCGCGAAGACTCATAATTTTCAAAATTCCTCTTTTTATAGAAAATTCAATTCTGAATCGAATGGCGTAGACTAGAACCTTGCAAACTTTAAGGTTCCCGAGATATTAGCCAATATGTGGAGAAATGTCAAAAAGTCAGACAGGTTTTGAAAAACTTGAATTTTATTTCATTTTATGGGGTTTCAGAACAAGCAAAACTTTTTATCAAGAATAATATTTTTCACTAAATTAATATTTGAAATTTTTTAACCTATCCGTATATTAATTAATTATTATCATTTGTATAATTTGTTATTCTCCCGTATATTATTTTTCAATTCCGTATTGTTTGATCATTGATAATATGCATATTAATTAATTAAAAGTACAGTTACTTATTTTGATCCCTTCCAACGTTTTCAATAGTATTACTAATGCACCTAAAACAGATTTTTCCGCAGACATATCCTCCATCTCATTATCTCTTACGCATGCATGACCTTTAACCCAAATACCACGACAGCTTCAGAATATCTCGATACTATTCGCGAAATCGAACAAGGAATTTTGACACATCTATTGTCAAAGATCTACTATTTTGAAATGAAAAAAAAAAAACGTAATATTTAATCAATCTTTTTGTTTTACTTCGGTGAAATTTTAATAACTTTAAGCGTAAGGTAAATAAACTTTTTGGAGGTAGCCATAAAACAGAAAAGTTAATTCTTTCACAATATCAGTTTATTATTATTGCCTTTCATACCAGTGGAAGTGAAATATTTTTGTGAACGAATTACTAAAGAAAATTTTCAACTGATCTTTTAGTATGCATTACTAAACTTTTTGGACAAGTTTTGAATCTTATTCTGAAATAAGGGTAATTTAATTTCCTATTTTCTTTTTCCTTAACCTGAATGGATTTTGTGATGTGTCTAAACACTTCTCAGTTGAAAGATTCTAGTAATTGTGATTTCATCAAGCTGTATGTGTTTTCCCTTTTGGAGTTTCGGGTAGTTTGTACAATGGCGTACCCATTAAGATATCAGTGACGATTTCTGTAGGGTATAATTGAAAAGGTGAATATCTTTATAGCTGAGTACACATGACTGGAAAGTCAAGAAAACATTGTTGTATTCTGTGTGAAAAATTTTAAACGTCACAATAATAAAATTCTTTAAAATTACATAGTCCCCTGATTACAACAATGTTTTCTTGACTCTATAATTTAACGATTCTAGCAATAACTAATAAATTGTAGGGATTCATATGGTTTTTGAAATTTTGAAAATAGCTTGAAGCAATTTGAAATGAAGACTTTCTTAGCTCTAAATATGATTACTTTGTCTAGTGTGGACCAAAGTATATTAAAATGAAATATTATTAAAGTATTATTGAAATAATTTATTCATTCTTCACTATCTGTTGAAATATTATTTTCACGAAATAACAACTTACCCGCCACTGCCAAAGAAGAGGATATAAAGAGAACGTTGTAGTCGTTATCCCCATAAAATCGTAATATGGGTATATTGCATGTGTTTTAGGGAAATAAATATTGCCATTAAAATAGCACTTAAGACGCTGCAGCTGTCTTGGCAAAGTAATTGTTTGGTATTTCACCCAAAAACCAAAAAGCCATTATTTTATGCAAAGTGTCCATGCCATAATAAAAAAAACCAGCGAATTGGTTTTTTATGGTGATTACATAATTGATAATTTTATAAAAGTAATTAATAATTGTCATTGTCTCCGGAATTTAACGTCAAAGACAAGAAATTTGTATCTCTCGAAGAGCAGCTAAATCATTAAAATTTCTGGGGTGCACCTAATTTGGATCGTATGAACAGCTGACGCATCACGAATTAAAACAAGGTCAGAAAGGTATAATAAAACCTACCTAATGTTATTGATAATTTTTGATCTATTTTAGATTTTGTTTCATTTTAGATTCTTATAACATTTTAAATTTTATTTCTGACCAATTCCGGTCCTGACCATTTGTAAAACAACTAAATCAAAATAAATAACACAAAATACCTGCTACTAGATTCATACGTATATATCAAAGCAAATCACATACTCGCAGCTCTACCTGTCGGTATTATTCAGATTTACGAACAAGTTGGATGCTCTAAATAAGGTTTTGTCAGATTTTTATCTTCCAAATACGTTAATCAATGACAGTGAATTGAATATGGGATCAAATTCGGGAGAATCGATTAAAAAATTGCCCGTATCACTGTTAAAACGTAATTTTGGAACTTTAGTTCTTTACGCCAGGTTATGTTTGAGCGACCAGGGGTCGCGACGCAAAAGATCTGACCGTTACGCGTTACGTTACGCTACGTTATGTTACATTGCTTCGTAATGTGCCTTGCTTTTGCGTGCTTGTGCCTCCTTAGTCTCTCTCTCGTTTACGAAGCAGCGATTCATAATAATATGCTCCTGCCGGGATTCGAAGCCGGGCCACCCGCGTGCAATGCGAGCATTCTACCAATGAACCACCGATGCTATATTGAAATTATATGCAAAGCTGGTATTCGCAGTGCTGGTGATTTACTTGAATTTGTTCGGATAAATTTTTACTATTATTTCCATAATTTTTTTTGCGCGATTAAGGGGTCTACCTACTCGCAAAAATCAATAAGATCGCAACCTCAACTTCTTCACTCATTTAATATTTGCCCTCGACACACCCATTTCTGTGTTCAACTAGCATTTTAAATCAAATTTCCATAAAAGTGCCATATTTTTGCAAAAAGCAGCTTCACAAAAAGAGGCTCATATAGTGCCGTGATCTGATTTCAAGGGTTATTCACGTCATATTGCCTATTTTAGCTTTTCCAACTCTATAGTACACTCCGCGTCATATAAAACTGGTACACTTTTTTTCCCTATGTAAACCAAACTTAACTAATCAAAATGACAAACACACATGTGTCAAATTTGACAAAACGGATTATCCACGATGCCAGCACATTTAAGTGAATTCGATAAAATGCGAATCATTTCCAAAATAGAGGATGGTTGGTCCATTAGACGACTTGCACAAGAGTTAAATAGAAGTAGAACCACGATTCAAAACATTAAAAAAAGGTGGGATAACGATCAAACTGTTAGCAGAAAAAGAGGAACTAGAAGACCATTTTTAACTACAGCGGAGCAAGACGAAGCATTAACTGATTATTTGAGGGAAAATCCATTCCATACTGCAAGACATGCAAAAGTTGCAGTAAACTTCAATGCTTCAATAACAACCGCATTAAGAAGAATTAGAAAAACTAATTTAAAGAATTGTGCAGCCGCTCGGAAATACAAACTAAATGAAGAACATAAGCAAGGTAGAATAATATTTGCCTTAAATTATGTTTTGAACGATACATTGAATTTTTGGGACAGGGTAATTTTTTCCGATGAAAAAGTATTCCAATCACATAATGACGGTCATGTTAGAGTTTATAGACCTCCTCGAAGTAGGTTTAATGAAAATTATATTTCTTCTAATGATAAGTCTGGACGATTTTCTGTGAATGTTTGGGCTTGGATGTATAGAGGAGGTTTAGGAATGTGCTGGAGAATCGAAGGAAGATTAAATGCGAGGAATTATTTGGATATTTTAGATGGAGTGATGTTACCATCGGTTAGGGAAATCTTCCCCAATGATAATTTTATTTTTCAGCATGATAATTGCTCAGTGCACACTGCTCGCAGCGTACGCAATTATATTGCTGAAAATAACATTGAAACGCTACCATGGGTCGCTAAAAGTCCAGACCTTAATCCAATAGAAAATGATTGGGGGCTTATGGTAAAAAAATTAAAAAATTTAAATACAATTCCACAAAACAAAGAGCACTTATGGACACTAATAGAAGAAACCTGGGAAAGCTTGAGAGAAGATGAACATTTAACATTAAAAATTTAACTGACTCAATGCCTACAAGATTACAAGAACTTATCAATAATAATGGGGGTAGGACACGTTATTAATTATTGAATGTAAACTTTCATGGCTTTCATGCTACCATGGTCTATGATCTATTTGTTAGTTCATTTATTTGAAATGTTTCAATTCTGAATTACGTGGATTTCGTATCCAAATCTAAAACTGTAAACTTTTCTATTGAAATTTTGTAGTTATTTTTGAAATTTTATGGCTACAAATGCACAATTGTTTGAATCAGGTTTTCTAATTTTTCTCGATTCTGTTGTTACTGAAGCATTAGTTTTCTGTATCTTTTGCTTTTCTTGCCGTATTAAAGGGATTTTCGTATAAATAATCAGATAAAGCTATGTTTAGCTCTATTCTAGTTAAAACTGGTCTTCCATTTCCAATTTTTTTCCTACAACAGTTTGATCCTTGTCTCACCTTTTTTTAAATCAGTCATCTAATTAACCAACCAAATTTTATTTAAAAAAATAATCGAAACTGTAAAAATATAATACTTTTGTATTTATTACAATATCACACTATTTCTAAATTTAAGCTAGTTACTGTTTGTGTATAAATGATATAATAGATTTTTATTTTTTCCAATTTGTTTTATTGCTTTACAAAATTTACTATCATCATTACATATACTAACATTTTTGTTGAGCTGGCATTACTGCCCTAGAAATTATACCATAACAGCTGGTTTAGCATTGACAATTTTTAAAAGATCAATTTACACAGCTACAAAAACACTATTTTGGATTATAATAGTTGTACCAGTTTTATATGACGCCGGCTGTACTAGTGTCCCTAATTGCTTTCGGGTTGTCGCTGCATATGATTGAAAATCAAGGGAATTCTCTTTATTAATACACTTCATCCTCTTCAATAATGTGCGATGGCTCAAAAGCAATAGAAGGAACTGGGATAGGAGTGTTCGTGTCAAAGAGCAAACACTCTGAAAGCTTAGGAAAAACCCCAAGTATCTTTCAAGCGGAAATCCACGCAATATTGATAAAGGATACAGAAGACACAGGATTATCATAATGTCTTTGGCCAAAAATTCAATTTTTCGTTAATAGTGCTGTTCTCTCGTGCCTGGACACACAGTATAACAATAAATATCCTCAAGTCTATCAGTCTAATTCCATTAAACAAGCAAATTACCCGATATTTTAACAGTGTCTGTTTTTCATTTGCCTGTGTTAACCACATTCCTCTCAGGATCAACTTCCAGTTTAAAATAAATCACGGTCTCACCGAACGTGCTACTGTGTTACTCCTGATTTAGTGTAAACCAATCGAGTTTGCGTATTTTGTGACCCACGTCGATTGTAACATTTCAACTATGTGAAACAAATGAGCCACAATGCAGGCAGTTTTGTTTCCAGCAGTAACATTTACACCAACCAACGCTAAGACTTCGTTGCCATGACGAACTTGAATCGATAACCTTTAGAATACCCCCATATATATGGAATAGAAAAGTGTTTACGAGTAATCATTCATTTACATAATTCGATGGGCACTTAAATTGAGAGAAAATCGATGCGGTCGTTGCAACCTTTAGTAGTGTGCAAAAGGGGTTGACATGAATCAGCGAATATTGAAATTTTATTTTTACTTTGTGCATAAAATTCTTAGAGGCTTCAATATTATTATACAGGAAAATATAAATATTTTTTATTGAGAAATTAAATCACCATTTTCTCTAAATATTTATATTTTACACGTTTCGGCATCGACAAAATATATTTTTTATTTAAATATATACTATATAAAATTCAATACCCGCATTATTCATCCACCATTGAACAACTAAAACCGCTGAATTTCTAAATACAACAGCTTTAAATCATCAGCTATCTGCTGATAAGCGATGCGTATTCTCTCTGTGAAAACAAGTGACCAACAGTGGATTTATAAAATGATAATCTGCCTCCATAAATTATGAAAAAGCCTCAACAAATTTCAACTTCTTCCCAGGTTATTCAGGACTGAAAAATATGTTCTAATTAAGATAAGCCGATAGAATTAATATTTGTTAATTATTGCTCTTCAAGCAATAATCTAACAATAACAAATAGTCCAGTAAATGAAAGAGGAAAAAAAGGCAAAGTTAACATTAATGACGCCCTGTTTTCATCTTCCGGTTGGAAGTTGCATTTGGTACATCATTAAACATGAGACAAAGTTCTGCATGAAAACGCGTGCGAGGGCGAAGAAAATGGCCTCAAAAGACCAGGAAAATAGGTTTTCAGCCAATATCTCCTAAAATATGGCAGTTAGAGATCTTCGGTTCAGATAAAAATTGAAGTTCAGGTCATTTTCTACAAAAATGGTCCTCATGATTTTTTTCGCAACATTAATATTTTCTGCAAAAAAATCGGGTTGAAATACCGGAAATTTTGAGACTTGTTAAATATGCAAGTTGTGTACAAAATTTGAGCTGGGGGGGGTGTTGGAAATCCATTATTTTCAATGTTTTGGATTGTGGAAACCAATTGTAGATGGCGCCACCTCATTTTACAGACTGGGAAAATCCTCGGTGCCATAAATGATGAGAAACCCTGTCACCAGACACTTTTGATGGATATTTATGTTTCCGAGGGTCTTGTTTTCCTCTCAGATGAGGCCTCAAGATATACTTATTAGGAAATCAGGCTATAAGATTAAATCTAGCGAGATGGACTTCACCTGAGGACCTGAATCTAGCAACAATCAGCTTTGCACATGTGGCAAAAAATTGAAGTTCATTAGGCTTCTGGTGAGGAAAACTGAAAATGCCTCAAGAGTGGAGAATATTTACCCATAATACTCAGCAACAATTTCTTGCAAATTCTCCGCAAATTTTTTTGCAACCTGATTGAGGTTTTTGGAATAACGAGTCATAAACATTCTCCATGTTTCATTTATTATAGAAAAATATATATTTATTTATTTATCAACCCAATATAATGATACAAGAATAATACATAATGGACTAAAATATTACATAGAAAATTTTTAACAAAAATACAAGAGATTCGCGGGTTAATTGTCCGTGAATTGATGAAAACACTATATAAAAATACATTGCAATTATGACATAAATCTGTTCGTCAGCAGTCATCATCTGATTCTTGGTCAAGAACTTCTTTGGGTCTAGAGCTTCCTCTAGCTCTACCTCGTCAACAACTTCTTCTGAGTCTACAGTTTCCTCTAATTCTACCTCTTGGGATAACGTATTATCGCTGTCTTTATAATTTAAACACTGGCGTGACTCACACAAACCACAAATAGATTAGCAGACGACACGAGCGCCACGTAGAGCACACGCGCGGCGAACGACGGAGGAACGAAAGTAATAAATTATAGCGTATACATTTAGATATACTGGTTTTTTCCCGGGGTATCAAAGGTTTGACTTATATACATCGATGGAAAGGTGGGAATTCCCCTATTACACTAGTTAAGGTGTTAAAATGTTAGAAATAAAGAGCAGGGAGAAAAAAACCACCAAAAAAAAATAGTGCGTTTTTTCCTTGAGCCCGCGTTTTCTAATTTTATCGAAAAATGGACGACTTCGTCAAGAAAAGAAATTGCACAATCGGAAGGTAGACATTCTTAGCTTTGAAATGATGTATCATAGAGACCAATCGGATCATGTATAAATTTTTAATTGATGGCTGTCCACAAAATTTCCACGCGATCCAAAAACAGCAAAAATTTGGGATTCAATAAACAACGATTAAATGAAAATTAAAAAAAATTAGGGTATACAAATTTCAGGGATGACAAAGGACCATATGAAGACCCATAATCAAGAACATTTTGAGAAAATTAGTGCAATACAAAAAAAATAGGAACAAATTCCTGGCGAGGTCAAAATTGCCCGGGAGCAGAAAGTTTGACCCGTGTTCCGATATGGCCAAAAGAGTCAAACGTGACTCAATTCACAGGGTATAATAGCAGCAGAATTCCCCTTTCACATGAATTTTGAATCATGAGAAAATATACATTTTTCACAAAGTTATTGAATAATTTGTCCCCCCGCTGATGTGTAAATACACGGACTGTGCTCTCCGGCATACAGCACAGAAGCTCATTATTCGAGTTGCGCTTGGTGCCGTTTTTCTCGAAACCGGTCAAATTTTCGAGAAAAATCATGAGGACCATTTTTGTAGAAAATTAACTGAACTTTAATTTTTATCGGAACCAAAAATCTCTAACTGCCATATTTTAGGAGATATTGGCTGAAAACCTATTTTTCTGGTCTTTTGGGGCCATTTTCTCCGCCCTCGCACGCGTTTTCATGCAGAACTTTGTCTCATGTTTAATGAGGTACCAAATGCAACTTCCAACCGGAAGATGAAAATAGGGCGTCATTAATGTTAACTTTTTTCCTTTATTTACTGGAATAAAAGGTTATTTGAAAATAATGTATACGATCATATAAGTACCATTATTGATTGTTTTTAGATAAAGTGTTTAAACTAAGTGCACATTAGAGAATATTGGTTTGCTGATTTCTATTTAGATCGCTGTTAGCGAGCAAATTGACAATTGATTTGTTACCGACGATCGAACAGCTAAGCTTGTTTCCATGTAATGAAAATTATCTCTGATGAAGCGGATTCAAAGTCTGCTTCAGAGTTAAGTTGTTCAATATCACGGAGTCGTATAGATTTCTATTTAACTATTCAACACTTTCAAAAATCCAGTATTTAGCATAAAAACAAAATGGAACAATGTACTTTAACCTCAAATTTAAGGAAATTTAGCATATTTACAGGACCAAAACAAGTATTAAAATGAAACAGCTTCTACAGCAAAATCATAATTGTAATTTGATGTACAAATTCACTTTAAGTACATGCATATTTGTTGCATTGTCGTTATTATACAGAATTTACGTGAGAACAAGTTAAAGCACTTTACCTGACGAAATTACAAATATTAATTTGGTATATGCTTATTCTAGATACGGATAGTCAAAAAGCGTTCTTATCGTACGGGTTCAAAGGGCACTAACCATTTGTATCAAATCAGAAGACACAGAGGTTACCAAAATGTGAGATTACAAATATACCCGGAGAAAATAAAGATGGTTGATGTTCCATGCAAACTGGTTGACGAATGTCCACTTTTTCATTCATTTCAAAATAATCTATCAGATTAAGTACCATTATTCTTCGCTTGAGGATGCAAAATACCGGAAAATTGCTTCTTATTATTCGTATTGTCACTTTGAATTGTCATAGTCACAAAACTGACATTTAAATAACAACTTTGCTGATGAAAGACTTTTTAGAGCTGAAAGATAAATACATATCCTTTTCCGCAAATCGCTAGGAAATTTTGACATTCC